>JAJHUR010085956.1:0-10857 GCA_027495735.1 Lutjanus campechanus | reverse complement strand
AAATATTCAAAAACAAACCTCCTCTGAGGTGAAAATAAAAGTCACCACCAGCTGTTCTAATCATCTCCTACAAGTTTGGTCATTTACAAAAGTTAAAAACTCGAAGTCCCGACATGACAACTTGACTAAATTTTATT
The DNA here is from genome assembly GCA_027495735.1 of Lutjanus campechanus. Classification (NCBI taxonomy): domain Eukaryota; kingdom Metazoa; phylum Chordata; class Actinopteri; order Lutjaniformes; family Lutjanidae; genus Lutjanus; species Lutjanus campechanus. The sequence continues at coordinate 10,720 of JAJHUR010085956.1, read as the reverse complement.
TTATTTCCTTCATGTTTTCAGCCTGAATCTTCACTACAGATCTGTAGCCTGGAGCCACGTGATCTTTTTGATTATATGTTTTTAAACTAATTTATTTATTTATTATTTTTATTTTAGGAGATTCCTCAGTGCACCACTAGATGGAGCTCTCGTACCACCAGTGGTAATTATACCCGGGGGTGCCGACTTGGTTTAAACATTGGGGGCGGGGCAAAAATGTCGGCCTGAGTGGCGTGATGTGGTGAGAAGTAGGGATCGATATTTTTCACAAACATTAAATATTTTCTATCCTGGAAAACACACTTTTTTTTAAAGGTATAACTTTGGTTATTTAATAAAGGAAATTATGGGCTCATGTATGTTATGTACGTTGCACCCCCATCTGAGGTCATCATCACGTGACAAAAGACAAAAACATCTGATAAACCTTCAAACTCCTGATGTCCCACCTGAAGAAACTCTTCCACACCAACAGTTCAACCTCACTTTGTCCCACACTCGTCTGACTGCTCACGTTGCTTCTTGGACTCATTTAATTGGTCTTTTTTATAGATTATTTTATTAAATAGTGCTTATTGAATACTTCCATCTATATTTTCTTGTTACCTGTTAGATGAGACATTAAACCCTGTGATGCTGAACTGGACGTTGTCACGGAGGAAAGACAGAAAAGCTGCAAAAATACGACTCAGGTTGTAAAAACAGCAAATGTCCTTTAATAACTCGTCTTTCTGTCGTTTTTTTTGCTCATTCAGAAATAAAACCTCACCGTGTTTAAAGCTTTTTTACGGACATCAGCGAAGGCTGCGTGTTACAAATCAAAATCTGGAAGAAAAAACAAAGGAAAAGAAGACCTGAACTCTGCTGTTGTAGTTCCATCAGATAAATAAATCAGCTTTTATTTCATAAAGAGATACATCAAATATAAAGCAAAGGTGGTTCTTGTGCACAATATGAAATAAACACGACAGCAGAGTGAAGGTATTTTCTTTCCTCTCTTCTAGTGTTCACGGTTTTTTTGGACGACACCTGTGAAGCTGTGCCTTTTGGAGGGAAAAAAAACAACTATAAACACAAGCTTGCCAAATCAACTACATTTCCCAGAAAGCACCATGACTTCTTTATATTGATTAAAGGAGGAGCAGTCGAAATAAATCCTGATTGAACAAAGGAGAGAAAATCAACGAGAAACATAAAAGAAATAATGAATTAAAATTAAAATTAAATTAAATATGTGGGTGATTCTTTCTAAAATAAATTAAGCATGAAACTGATTTAACAGAAAAGCCATTCGTCAGTAAAGGGCTTCTTTCCACCGAAGTGGAGATAATTTAAATGATCCATGACTTCTCTAAGGCACAGGATGAGAGAGAGCGTCGTTACCCAAGTATCTGTTTGTACCCTGAAGCGACCGCGTCGGCACCGTTGTGTTGACGTTTGTGGTTTTTGAGGCCTAATTCCACATTTAGCATCAGGATGTTGGACTCGGCGAGGCGGCGAGTCGATTTTTATCCAGCAAACAGCGGCCGGAGGAGACGCTCGCCGCCTCGGACGAGTTTTTATGTACACGGAGGCGAGCGTGAAGGAGGTAAAATATGACAGAAAAGAGTTTGTCATCAGCTGTATGACTGAAACCAGAGTTCATTTTAATTTAAATAAACCAGTGTGTGTAAGAAGAAGCATGAAACATAATAAAAGGATCACAGAGACAAGCCTGTGCAGTGGAGGTGTAAAGGTACATCCATTCCTCCTGAACTGTTCGGAAATACAAGTTTTTTGCAAGTTTAGGGAAAATTCACACCTGTAGTTCAGTTCAGCTGTTCTGGAACAAAGAAAAAGTTTTGTGTTCACGCCGACCTGCTGGGGATTAAAGGGAGTGTAGTTGTAGTGCTTCTCCACAGTCAGTGTTACCTACAGTAGGAGTACTGGTGCAGGAAGCTACACAATGTCCTGCTGTGGACACAGTCAGCAGCAACACATGTTCAGGACACTTAAAAAATCAGTTTAGAATATTTTCACTGCTTTACCTGGTCATCAGACAGCTTTTTTTGACGGGAAACCACTCTTAAATAAGCCAAAAATCATTCTCTGTACACCAACCAAACTCCATTGACAAAATCACTCATTTTACCTCACAGAACAGAGGAGTTTCTGGTGTACCGCTGCCTCCATCTCTTCATTTCTTTTGGTTAATATGTGACTTCTGTGAATCCGAACTAACCCGTTCGAACACTAAAGTCACACAAAAACACAGACAAACTAACAGATGGAGGCAGCGGTAACACCAACAACTCCTGTGTTCTGTGACATACAATTACTGTTTTTGTCAATGGAGTTTGGTTGAGTGAGAGAGTGATATTTGGCTAAGTTTCTCACCAGAAAACGCTGTGACATCAAGGTAAAGTGGTGAAAATAATCAACTCTGGTGATCCAGTTTCTAAGTCTGATATAAATTGTTTTCTCTCCTGTTTATCTTTTAAAAACAGCTGGAAGAAAAAAAAAAAAGGATCGTTTTGTTTTTTTGTACGGACTAAAATACACTTCTGACCAGAAGAAAGACTGTAAAGATGTAACATTACTTGCTAGCACACATTAGATGTACGTTGTGTTTAGAGCGCATGGAGAAATTAAAGGTCACCTGGTGCACATCAGCCTCTTGTGGCCAACATGAGTATTACAACAACAAACACTGAGAAAAGTGAACAAAAAAAAAATCCACCTGACAAAACTTTTTCCCAACAGTTTTCACAGATGCATAAAAAGTTACCTGTGTAAGAGATAAACTCAGGAGAGAAAAACGTTTAAAACAAAACAAGTTAGATCAGATTTAGAAAATTGATCACTAGATTGTATTTTTTTTCTCCTCACTTGCCTCTCAGGCTCCCGTACTGATCAAACACTTCCTGCTTCAGTTTAAAACGGCTGCTCGTGTTCAGTCAACATGTGATATTTAAGAACTTTGGCTTCTTTTTCTCAATGAAAAATGTTCAGCATAAGGAATTTAATAAACGTGGTGTTTGACACTCAGCATGCAGCCCGAAAACACGAGTGTTTGATCGCTGCAGACGTGACCAGACGGTCATTTAAGTACGGAAGTCCACGGATGCCAACATTAAAATAAAATCTCTTCAATTAAACAAGATAACAAACGGATGATAAATCAAATCTTCCACTCATGTGTCAAAAAAAAACATAATTACTCCCAAAAAAGAAAATTAAATAAATAAAAATATTAAAAATATATTAAATTAACAATTAAATTTCAATCTACCTCTGATCATAAGACTGGCTGAATGTGAAAAGTCACTTTATTTATTACCTGCGTCTCAGCTCTGATCAGGTAAAAATTTACAACATGAATGTTTTGAGAGTTTTTTCGGACGATATGAGCCTCTCAGTAAGAACTTCATCAGAATGTCTCAACAGAATATTTCCATATTAATATCAGGGATCAACATTAAGTCTTGCCCGGTGCAAATAAAGTGACGTGTTGGCAGTAAATTTAGCAAATTACTCACCTGACTGGGTAAAAAAGATTTAAACTATTCAACTATTTTGTAAATGGATTCATCGTTTAAGTAATTTTTCCATGAAAAATGGTTTGAAAGTTTTCAGCCTCTCAAATATGAAGATTTCACATTTATCACCGACAACATGAGACGTTTAAAGACGTCACCCTGGACTCTGGGACGGACGTTTTTCACTTTTCTATGATGTTTTATAGATGTTAATTGTTTTGAAAGAGGTTTTTTTTTGTGTAACTTTCATCTTTGTTACTTGATAACCAATAAAAAATAAACCAACTCGAACGGGGGAAAGTAAAAATGGACTTTGGTCGAGTAGATTTCTCATGCGGAGGGTGAATAAAGGAGCTGGTATAAGAAAAATAATGTGTTTTATGAACATTAAAAACTGTAAACTTATTCTCTTAGAGCCCCCAAATAAAAATATAAACCCAAAAACTTCTGTCCTTTAATATTAACACATTTGTTCAGATGATTTCATTTTAATATCGGCAGCCACAGACTTCACCAGCAGAAAAGATTAAAGCTCTTTATGCTCTAAACGCTTGAAGTTGACTGTTGATTGTGTTTGTGTTTGTGCACAGTTTTTAACCTACAGCAACACTCACACGCTGCCACAGTTATATATATATACATATATATGTATCTATATGTATATAAACATTTCAGTGTCTTACTTTTTGCAGCAGAAATGAGGAGTTTTGCTAAATAAAATGAGAGAAATGAAACTGTTTGTTTTCCCTGCGGTTCTAAAAAAGACGTTTGTACCGTTACACCTCCACCGTGTACAGTAAACCCATCATCATCGACAGAGGAATCAAAACCAGTCGTGTTGCGTGTTTAACGTCACCGCATTCGACCATGAAAAGCAAGCTGAACAGTGGTCAACACCTTCTAAACGATAGATTAAAAAAAGACTCTACACGTCTCTATTCTTCAGAGGGTTATCTCAGAGGACGTCCTAAATAACGAGGAGCAAACCGGAGGGACGGCGTGGTCGGTCCGTGGCTGTGGCGAGGGGGAGGGGGCGGAGCTAAACGGCTGCTGTGGATCCGGATTAAAGCCCTTCACCGGACCAATCAGAGCGCAGGCTCAGATCGCCCAGCAGCCATCTTGTCCTACCGGTCCACTAACTCGCCTCTGTCCGCCTCCACCCGAGGCCGGAAGCTTCCTCCAGTTCCAGACCAGAGTTTCTCCTCCCTCCTGAGGAGCTCACAGGAAAATCCCACAAGTCCTTGCAGTCTTAATTAGTCAGTGCCATCGGTTGTGAGATCCCAAAACCCATCACGTATCCTCCTCATCCCTCCTCCTCTTCCTCCCAAAACCTCCAGAGTCCGGCGCAGGGGAGGGAGCAGGGGGGTCATACCTCGTGGAAGTAGTCGGCAGACGAGCTCTTCTCGACTCCCCTCCACCTCTCCACCGTCTTGATGGCCTCAGACACCACACACACCGAGGAGGTGAGGGTCACCAGGAACAGCAGGTCTGCAGGAGGGTCACAAAGTTTATACGGTCAGTACACACAAAGTTAAAAAACCTCACCTGTCACTCCTCATACCTGTCAGCTCAATCCTTCACAGCCATATTTATTTATTTATTAATTTCTAATTCTTTAATTCAGGCTAACAATTTACATTTCAAGCACATATCAGGACAGGAGACACATCTGGTTCGTTAAGAGATCAGCTGCTCTGTTTCATATGAAGATTTCTGTGGTTTTGATTGAATGTGACCGTGTAGAGGAAGTGAGGTGTGGAGGAACAGTCATGCTACGTGTTACCTGACGTCTCTGTGGGTCAGACTCGTGTCTCTGTTCTCTGCTGTCAGACACGTTTTGTTTCTTATCTTTCTTATAAACACAAACTTTATTCCACACTTGTTATGAAGGTTTGGTGGTGCGACGTCGGTTCTTTCACGGTCTGTTCTGAGGAAATGAAGAGGAGGGACAGGAGAAGGAGGAGGGAGCGCTTGTTTGTGTGAACGAGGCAGCAGCTGTCGGAGAAGAGTTACAGCAGCTGCTCCTTGTTGCCAAAAATGAAACATATGTCCGTCCTAACGAGACGTATCGATACGCTTGTGCAATTTATATCAGATTCACATTCAGGCCGTTGAAATCGATGCACTCGTCTCTTACACATTAAAGCCTGATGCATCGTTACAAACCAACATTACAGTCACTCATTAAATACCTCCACAAAATCTGACTTTTTGGTCCAGTATTTAATGATCACTTTTTCTTTTCCATAACAGAAATATCATTTACATCACCTCTCCGCTCTTGTAAAGTATATTTTTGATTATGGGGTGAACTGTTCCTTTAAATAACCTGCTAACATTCTGAGTTTATGGGTTTTTACATTTATTTATTATTAGATCATTGTTTTATTAGGAGGCTAATGAACCCATTCATGTCTGTTATGTCTGTTGTTTAGCACTTTTTGACATTTTTATTTTATTAAAATGTTGTAACTCAGGTTGTTTAATCAGAGGGAATCAAACTGAAGGTGTTTGTGTTTATTAAAACAACGAGCTCTGTTTTTTCTGCACTTTTGTGCATAAAGTTTCTTTTCCAATAAAGAAAACTAATAAAGTGGAGAAAAATAAAAAGGTGCGGCATCAGACACAGGAAACGTTGACGTCCAGACTCTCGTCACTTAACTTTTTTATCCAAATCCAGCCCCTCTAGAAGAAGTAACTGAACAGTCCTGCTGTAGATGATTATAATAATCCCCTTTTAAATCGTCTTTAAACCACCAGGCTTCAGTTAAATACTCAGTTCTTACCGAAGATGCTGAGGCTCTCGGTCTGGAAGATGTTCTGTAGAGGAGGGAAGTAGATGACGAGGAGCTGACCCATGATGGAGGCCAGGACGGCGTAACAGAACGTCCTGTTACTGCACAGACCCATCTCATGGACCATACGGGTCTGAGGAGCAACCAGACACCGTCAGATACAGGCAGAGATACCGGCTCATCGAAAATTTATCAAACTGGCATTAAGGCCTCCTGCAATTTTTAAATCACAGCAGGTGGAATATTTACTGAAGTCAAAATGAGACAAAACATCTTTTTAAGTTAAATATTGAGGTGCTGCAGAGACGTCCGGGCCCACACATCAGATTCTACAGATAGTTTTTATAAAATAAAAGTGGTTTTATTTAAAGATAACGAGGATAAAAAAAAATCTACATCAATATAACCCTGTTTCTGATTTGATCTAAATTAAAAAACTAATAAAGACACAGATACTTGAGTCTGTTTTTGTTCCAATGAGGTTGAAGGAAAAAGAGAAAGTGTTACTTTATTAGAAGGGAAGAAAAGTGGCTGTAAAATAAAAACCACAAACCTGAAGGTTAATGAAATGTCAGCTCGGCTTTCTTTCAGCTATATTAAACCAACTAATAAGGAGGTGGTTTTACATCATGTAGGCTGTGTTGTGGATCATTTAACCTGTTTTTCATCACATAACGAGAAAAAAAATCTTATGTGAAGTAAATTTGACTAAAATTACAAAAAAATATTGATTCTGGCTGAACTAGACTGAAATGATCAATATTATGTGGTGACTAAACACTAACTAACAATTTACTAAAAGTAGTTTTCTTTGTCTGAGAGGAGATGAAAATGCTCAGACTTTAAAATCTGACTAAAGAAAAAACAGGATGTATAAAGTAAGTATGATTAAAATAAAAATAAAAAAAATAACAAAGACACCACCAGAGCAGTTAGTTTAATCAGAAGGAAACAAAGTGAAAACAGCTCAAAAAGCAGGCAGAGTTATTCTCAGTGGGCGGAGCTTCCTGTCAGGTGTTTGTGGTGGTTACCTGTGAACGAGAGCTCAGAGCGTTGAACATGTCGAAGAAGACGAAGCAGGTGAAGGTCATGGTTGTGTCTCGAGGAGTGATCACGTTGTCCTGCAACTGGAAACCAAAAAACAAAAACACAAACATTCAATAATCAGCTGGATGAGAACTCATCTGCACCACAGTCAGCTGACTGGATCATATCATATTACATTTTTATGTATTTACAACTGTTGTACTCCACTTTGTCAAATTTACAAGAAGAAAACTTGAATATTCTTTGAGATTAAAGTCATAAATTTGCAAGAATAAACTCTGAAGAACAGTGGGACGTCGAGAAGTTTTTTCTCTCATATTTTACGAATTAATCTCAGAGAGTGTCTGTTTTTTTTCTTCAGGTTCTTCAGGTTTTCGGCAGCATTTGTCCTCCTGTGTCTGATCTAAAACATCTCGACTGTTTTATAGAAACTTTGTTAATTTCCTTTTCCAGTTTTCACTTCACATGTACGACAATAAAAATCAGGTTTCTCATCGTCAGGGAGAAAAAGGATGTGTGATCCACCTCTCTCCAGAAGACAAACAGCGTCCCGCAGACGATGATGAGCGCCGACACGAGGACTTTGATGATCAGACTGCGAGTGATGATGCTGTCTCTGACGTTACGAGGAGGCTTCCTGATCACGTCCCGGTCCACCGGCTCCACGCCCAAACTAACAACATAAAACATCGTTATCTTAAATAAATTACAGATTTCTCTGGTTTGAAACGTTTGGGACGATGCAAGTACACAACTCATTTTCATTTCAGCCTTTACACTACATCTCCCATGATGCCGCTGTACCTCTGAGCAGGAGGTCCGTCCATGATGATGTTGATCCACAGGATCTGCATGGCGTTCAGCGGGTTGGGGAAGTTCATCAGCGTCGCCAAGGAGATGAGCGTCAGAGCTGCGATACTCCTGGAGACCAGCAGGGGGACAGAGTGTCAGCGTGTGAAACTACATGAACTGCTTCTGTGTTTAACTCAGAAGTATTTTTTTACTCACGTGCTGAGCTGGAAGCGGACAAAGTTTTTAATATTGTTGTAAATTCCTTTTCCTTCCTCGATGGCCGACCTGGAAGCAGAGAACAGACTTTAATCTTTGCTTCTGCGGTTAAAATGTGTCCTAAAACTTTCTCTTGCAGGGTGAAATGCGTCCACGCTGTCGACTCACATGATGGTCTGGAAGTCGTCGTCCACCAGGATCATGTCCGCCGCCTCCTTACAGACGTCGGTGCCCGTCTGGCCCATCGCCACGCCGATGTCGGCGGCCTTCAGAGCCACGGCGTCGTTCACACCGTCACCCGTCATGGCCACCACGGCGCCGATGTTCTGGAGAGACTGAAGAGAGACTTTATCTTTAATACACTGACTGATAATAATTAGTAAATAATTATTAGAAAAGTAAAATATCTCAACAAAAGATTGACAGTTGGTAAAACTTTTTCAAAACTGGTTTCTGGTTTCACTCCAGAGTGAATCTCAGAAACCCGTCGGGTTCAGACGGGTTCAGTCGGGTTCAGACGGGATCATCCTGCTCACCTTGACGATCTTCAGCTTGTGTCTCGGACTGGCTCGATAAAACACAGATATCTGCAGAGACGGAGGACACAGAGTTTACGACCAGCAGAGGACAACGTAGCAGCATCGCTACAAGATGCTAATTATTCCTGAAGGTGTCAGACATGATGTCTCATTACAGAACAGAAACTAACTGTGACATCTGTGAAGTTTTTGCAGATATTATGAGCTCTTTCTGACCTCCAGGTCAAAGGTCACCAGCTACAAGATAAATACTTCACTAAAGCGTCATAACCAATGAACAACAGGCAACTATTCAGTGAACTCTGTACAGATGTTTTCTCCATTAGAATATCAATTGTGATATGATTTGCAATATTATAGGAAATTAAGTTTTTACATCTTTATTCTCATTTTTATTGAAAAACATTTTTTGTGAAGGACTTTTTATTAGTTCATGTTGAAAAAAATGTGTATATATACATTTTAAAAATAATTTAACTTAAATTAATTCATAGAACATTGTGCATGCACACAAAAGCACCTAGTGTGCAGATCATATACAAACATAAATGAAAAAATAAAAATAATCAGCTGTTACAGCCTATGACATGTAGGCCAGACCATCTATGACAATATGTAATTTAAAACGGTATTCTGACACTTTTTGCCTTTAACAAATTTTGCACCTCAACATTGTGACTTTGATAAAATTTTGATTAATATTTCAGCCCTGGTTACAAAATCCCAACTTCCTGGAGGGACATCCTGGCTAATGTTTGAGAGAGAGACAAACCAATCAGATTGTGGACGAGCCTGAAGAAAAACTGAACATATCTTCACATTTATCAGCTCAAACTGAGCCTCTGTGTTCTGATCTCATCAGTGTTCAGGTGTGTGTGTGTGTGTGTGTGTGTGTGTGTGTGTGTGTGTGTGTGTGTTTCTCACTCTGGAGACGATCTGTGAAAGCTGCTGCAGGTCGAGTTGATCCACCTCGTCTCCTGACAAACTCTGACAGCCTTTAGAGTACAGACCCAGACGACTGGCTGCAGACAAACACACACAGATTTATGTTAATAAGACAAAGTGAAAAATATCTCATTAATCTCTATTTTCAGCTGAATAATCAAATATTGATTCTTAATCCCAGGATCAAACTTTAGATCTGTGTGTTTAATGTGTGCTGCTAAATACAAAGTCTGATTTTTTAAATTCATTTTATCCCGAAATTTTACAAGTTTAAAGACGTTTTTTGTGCCTTTATGAGACAGTGTGACTCTGCAGAAACAGACAGGAAACAAGGTTTTATGGTACAAAACTTACAACTAGTCCACAAGTGCAGCATGAACGTGTTTAAGAGATTTAAGATTTTATGTTCAACAGAAACAACAGAGCTGCTTAATGAAAGACAGAATATAAATTCAGAGGATTCATTCTGAGGAGTATTTTCAGACGTCTCTCCTCCTTTTCAGACCCTCGCTGATCAAATATAAACACTGTGTGACGGTAACTGTCCTAACCTATAGACACGGCCGTCTCCTGGGAGTCTCCAGTGATCATCTTGATGGCGACCCCGGAGTTGATGAGCGTCCCCACGGCCTCTTTGACCCCTGACCTGGGTGGGTCGATCATGCCCACCAGACCCAGGAAGGTCAGGTTCCCCATCTCAGAACCCGACGCAAACGCCAGCACTGAAGACAGAGACACACACAGACGAGTTTTCAGTGAATCCGTGTGCTGAAATAAACAATAAGTTTTGTTTTATTATTTATTTTCTATTTGAGTTTTTACCCCTCAGACCAGCACTGCCCATGTAGCTGATCTGCTGCTGGTAGAG
>JAJHUR010085955.1:0-11544 GCA_027495735.1 Lutjanus campechanus | reverse complement strand
GCCTTTGGCAGTCGGATAGTATGCTTGTAGTCACAGACAGTCTACTCCGGTGGGATGTGCGGAGATGGGAAGGGAGACGGGGAAAGAATTTTGAGGTGTCAAAGCGAGCGTTTTGACAAGAGCGGTACTGACGGTTGAGTTTTGCCTCCAGGGGCGCAGGACTGAAAATGAGCTCAGCTGGCAGGTGTCCACATCCAGAGTTAAGCAATTAAGCTTCATGTCAGTGTACTTTTTACCACATTACACCATTTCCCATAAAGACGTGACATGCTCATTAGAAGGGTTTAGGGCGATTTAGATCCAATATGCTGAGTATAATACCTCTAAAACTAAGAACAAAGGAAAGCTTTCTTTCTGGTGGTGAAATTTCTTCAGAACAAGTAAAATCCCACTGCATTGTTCTGGATTTTCCCCTTTTCTTGTTTCATTGTGGTTGCATGCTGTCAAAAAGGCAATTAGCAACAATTAATTCACTTTTTATATTTGAATAGGTTTAGGTCCAGTTTAGCTTTATTATCAGTTAAGGGCTGCAATAATTGGGGTACAACTTAATAACCGATCAAAAGAAAATTAGTTACCAACTATTCTGATAGTCAATTTAATTGTTTCAGTCGTTTGTCAATCAAAATGTCTAATATTTGCTGGTTCCAGCTTCTTAAATGCTGCTTTTTTGTCATTTGTAAGAGACTGTGTTGAGCATTTTTCACAATTTTTTGCCATTTGATAGATTAAATGATTAATCGATTAATCATGAAAATAAACGGCAGACAAATCGATAGTGAAAATAATTGTTGCGTTGCTAACAGTATTAATGCATTGTTTATTGTTTCTCTAATCTTGCACCTCATTGTGCAGCTAGCAAGTCTTCTCATCCATTTATCTGCCAGTTCTTTTCTTGATTAGTAGATTCACTGTTTGCTCTGTAAAATGTCAGAAAATAGTGAAACCAAAATATTCACTTCAAAATAATAGAAAGCAGACAAATAGCAGCAAATGCTCACAATGGAGAAGCTGGAAAAAGAGAAATTTTGGCATTTTCACTTAAAAACGGACCTTTAGAGCAACTTAAGCACATGATATGTAGGTTCTGCCTCTGTTTAACATTAAAACAATGACAAAAGACATAGTTGATGACGTTGTGGGGTAACGTGGGATCATGAGAGTTGTTCTCTAACCACCATAGCTGATGAAAATCTATCTGACAGGCAGAAATCATCCTCGCAGACAAGGCAAAATTAAAATTTTATTCACGTTACGTTTGGTTGCCGACTTCCCTCCTCACTCTCTGACATATCCAACATATCCTGTGATTTTTCAGAAGTATACAACTCAACAAAATAATAAAATTAAATGTTACATATTATAGTTTTATCTCCTAAGGAAAATCTCATTTTTTTGTCGACCTCCAAGTTTTACTTCTCGCCGTGCTGCTGTGATGAACAGGTGCACTTCAAGGAACCTGCAACCTCTCTGTTTAATGTGGTCACAGGTGCAAGACTGGACCACACCCAAACTCGCCCAGCATCATTTTTGGGTGTGGTGGTGTGTGGTGCTTTTCAGGCCTGTGTTAAATAAATCTTTAAAGGATCATCAACATAGTGCTTGAGTAGAAAATGTTTGGGTAGAAGTGCTTCCTGGACTTAATTCGAGTGTGTTTGAGGTGCTCTTTGGATAAAGATACATGTATATACTAAAATAACAAAAACACTCCATGACATTGTCTTAAAACAAATAAGATTCCTTCTTTTTTTGTCATGGCATGGTCACGGTAGATCTTAAAACAAACCTTACAGGGACAGTTCACCAAAATACATATTTTCCCCTGGCCCTCAAGATAGAGACCTTGTTATGAGAAGTTTTTATGCTTTTATTTCTTTCTAGTTGAAAGAAAGTAGATTCTCCTGCAGACAGAAAGTAGTTCATACATAAAACCGCCCATAACAAGGTCTGCGGATTATCTTGAGTAACCTGATAATGATTTTTGGAAATAGACACTAGTTTTTAATTATTTTTTTTAGATGTGTTTTTTTTTTGGTGCTTTGAGCACCACAAGTCAAGTATCATCTACTCCAATTATACTGAAGAGAAGGCAGGCATCTCTATGACTGATATCTCCCAAACTCTGCAGGCCAGGAGAAAAATAGTACTTTTGATTTTGGGGTGAACTGTCCCTTTAAGTATCAGTTTTGTTTTATGGTCTAATATGACCATGTCATGACAATAAAGGCATTTTAATTGTTTTAAAAGAGAGTGGATGGAGTATTTTTTTTTGTACACATGCTAATTGATTCAACATTGATCAGAATTAATCGACTAATTATTGAGGCTATAATTGTGACTGAAGCTTTTTAGTTCAATCCAAAATCTACACTGGCCTCTACTTAACCTGCAAGATTCCAAGTTTCATAATCTAGAAAATGTGGTTTGCGTAGGTTTTGCTCTTTTTGTTCTGCCTGTTTAATGAGTAAGTGAAACACTTAGCAACTCTTTGTGCACTTTGGCCTCCCTTTGCACCTCCTCATAGTTTCATAATCACCATCTTCCTCACGACAAAGGTCAGCTGATGCTTATGTTCAGGTCTCGCAAAGAGCTGCACAGCATTTCTCAGGCTTGTCTTTGTTTGTTTTGAGCGGCTAATGACAATGGCGATGTAAATCAATCGATCTCCCTCTCCCTTCCAGTCCGAGAACACGCAGCCATCTCCATATATAGCAAGAGCCAGATCTCAGACCTTTTCTATTTATATTCCTGTTACGCTTCCTCCTCCTGACGTCTTCACTTAGTCCCTCTTTCTTTTTCTTTTTCCCTCCTCCTCCTCCTCCTCTTTTTTCTCTACTTGTTCAAAATTCCCATAACCCTACACTGCTTTTCCAGATCACACGCTGCAGCGCGACCCCATGGGAGCAACATGTTTAGAAATTTAGCTTTCTCCTCACCCCCCCACCTCCTCCCAACATCCCCATCCACACACGTATACTCTGCAGAAATGTGTATTCTTTGTTTGTATCTGCAAGAGTGGTTAGAAATCTGACAACCAAACCTGCATCCCTGCGTTTTTTGGGGTTACTATTTTTTTTTGCCTTTCCCTTTCACCTTTTACTATTGCGGGCACAGGCTCTACAGCGACGTCTCCAGAATATAATACAAGCAGGGGTGAAATAGATGTGAACAAGAATATGTTGCATGATTTTTCACTGACAGGCCTGTTTGAGGAGGTCTTAAAAACGCACTTTCTTTCATTTTATCCTCACCTTTAACCTCTAAACTCTCATTCTCAAACCCCCCTCCCCCATTTGTCTTCTCTATCACTTCTCCTTTTTCAGATTTTTCCCCCTCTTTCTGCCTCTCTCACACTCTTACATGCACTTTCTCGCTCTCACATTGCCCGTATTTGGGCATAGGGGAGCTGACTGATGAACCCTCCTTGTAAAATGTAAGCGTCCAGCCTCCATTTCTCTCTCCCTCTCTCCCTCTCTGTCGTTTTTATAAACAGGGCAAGAGAAAGACAGAGAACGAGGGGGGGTGGGCAGGCTTGATAAAAAAAAATAAAATAAAAAAAAAGAACAACATGTCTATGTCACTCAGACAGAAATGCCGACTCAGTATTCTGCCTTAAACCATGTTTCTTTCTTTTGTTCTGTCTTCTTGTCTCCCCAGCCAGTGGGGTTTGTCAGCTTTGACAGTCGATCAGAGGCGGAGGCTGCTAAGAATGCCTTGAACGTAAGTGTCATGCCCTCTCTGTGCTCCTCTCAAGCACCAGCTTCAGCACTTGTATATCTTGTGATGATTTGGAATCGCATCTCTCTGCCTTCCTGTGCAACACTGCGTTTTATATATCAGGCAGAGCCAGACATTCCTACATTTTATATCACATGAGAAAAAAGCCAGAAAGGGTAGTGTAGATAAACATAGGAAACCACACCCTCTTATATACATATATACATGCTTCAGTAGGCTGATAAGCTCTCTGACATTAGGCGTGGTTAACCATACAGTACAAACCTCCCATGATGATAAGCGTCCAAAAACCATTAACAATTCAGTAAATTACATATAAAAAGGTACACAGAGGAAAAACAGTAATACAGAAGCTATACTTCAAAACATCAAACATTATCAAATATGAAAACATATCCAATCCATCATCCTATATATTAAAATCTATATAACCTATGTTCAATAAATATATTTAATAGGAGGAAAAAGAAAAATTTAACTAAAAGAGAGTCTAAAAGAATATTTGGATGTAACCCATTTGTAATTACCATCATTTTGATTAGTAACTGTAATTTCATTACTTATTTTATTTCTGTGAAAGTTTGTCATAATAAGTGTATGAATTCACAGACCTTTGATGACCAAAATCTAATCAGTTCATCAAGTCCAAGTGAACATTTGTACCAAATTTGAAGAAACTCCCTCCAAGTCTTCCTGAGATATACTGCGTTCACAAGAATGAGACGGACATGAAGTTACAGCGACCTTTGACCACCAACATCGTTCATCCTTGAGTCCAAGTGGACATTTGTGCTCAGTTTGAAGACATTCTCTGACAGAGATCTTGAACACATGTTTATATAGTCATCACAGAACTACCACCATTTTTATTTTAGGAAATGAGGAAACGTTTCATCTTGTTTATACTCTTGATTCAGACTCTAAGGTATGAAAGTCTGGAGAGGTAAGATATAAAAACTTTTTCTTTGGAGTAAGAGGGTATTTATGTAGCCTCCTGTTCTCGGAGGTCTTACATACTCGATGACAGAGCCTCTAAGTGAGGACACTGGTTGATTCGCCGCTTTGAAATGCATTGCCACTAGCTCATGCTAGTCCCGGGAGATGCAGATGCAGCTATCCTGGTTTTCTTTGCGACAGCCATGGCCAGCGGCACTACACGTTCAAGTTGTCCGTCCCTCCATCTACCCCATTCTTGTGAACGTGATATCTTAAGAATATCTCAATGGAATTCCTTCAGATTTGACACAAATGACCAGTTTGACTCAAGGATGAAATGATTAGATTTTGGTCGTCAAAGGTCACTGTGACCATGATTTAGGATATATCGATATCTCAAGACTACATTAACAGAATTTCTTCAAGATTTGTACAAACAGCCACTTGGACTCAAGGATGAACTGATAGCTATTTGGAGGTCAAAGGTCACTGTGATCTCACAAAACATGTTTTTTGAACAGAACTCAATGTATATGCGTATTGTGCTGAAATTTCACTTAAATGTCTAATAGGATAAAATGATGAAGTGATGACATTTTTTATCCCAAAGGTCAGCTTCACTGTGACATCGTAATGTCCAGATCTCTATCAGTCCTCTGCTCCCCTGTGAAAATAGTCTCCAAGTGAGTAATTACTCACTGGAATCATAGACATCAGTATACTTTAATTTTGCCAAAAAATACACCTTTTATTAAATTCCTCCTAAGTCTGAACTACATATTAGGGTTGGGTGATTTCTGCCTAAGCGGTGTGTGATGATTTCCACAGTGAAACATCACAATGGACGATGATATTTTTGTCACTGGAATCACATTAACAGTAGACTGCAGAGAAGCAACACGGCTGCCACCAATGTAACTGAGTGTTTCGGGTTCACGTAACTTTGCAGGTTTAATAAGAATAAAATAAAGGACATGGGGAAGTGTGATGACCAGCAGCAACAGCTTCTTTTTATTTTCTCTCCCACATGTCAAAAATGGAACTTTGCCAACAATTCCTGCATTACGGCGACTGTTTGTGAACATACCACCTGAAATACAGAAGACTAAATCACAGTTTTACAATGACAGAGAGCTCAGTGGTCAATGACTACCAGCCATCACGTTGGATGATGGCATCGTTCATTGCCCCAATCCTACCCCTTCTATCTATAAGAGTTTTGATAGACATGGATGTAAATTGCAACTTGACTGCTGGGTGGAGGCATACAACTGCAAGGCGATATTCTAGTTCCTGCATATGCTAAATCACATGGGTATTTGATGAGATAGATTACATCTCTTGTGGCTCAAGATGTAAGAACTGTGACGATTGAAACGTTGTCATTGAACCTTTGTGGCAGTGTGCAGGTGTCGTCTTTTTTCTTTGATACTCTTTCTAATAGCCTTGCACCTACGTGAAGTGCGCTTAATTACCTTCCCTCTACTCATGAGCGAAGACAAACAGATCATTGCTGCTCTAAACACCACATGAACATTTCTGTTTGGGTAAATAAAGTGTCTTTCTTAAAGCTTCGCCATGAATCCTGCAAGGTCGGGAGGAAAATTAGCTCTCCTTCCACATATAAATAGAAGATATTGATCTAGGGTTTAATTTTAATCTCACTTATTTCAGAACGCAGCTCAGTAGAAAGCCTTGATGAGGCAGACTCAAATATGAAACAGAGCCCGTCCTCGCAGGGTTTTATTCAGCTCTCTTGAAACAAAGTATAGATAGACGGTAATGAACACCAGCTCTCACACAGCTTTACTTTCCCATTGTTTTTTTAACCTGTCGAGATATACACCAACCCCTTCTATTGCTTCTTAAGTTTTTGTTGATCCCTTTGTCACAGAAAAAGATCAGTTTTATCATCCTCCTAAAGTGGGACAGTGACAACGCGAGCAGACTCTGTCAACTCTCAGATGTTGAGATATTGGTGCGCATCAAAGGCAGAGCACAGAGTTGAAGAAAGGATAAAAATTATCATCTTATTATGAGCCAACAATAGTCAGACTGTTTCCATAGAGTTAGTCAGTTGGGCTGAGAATTGAACAGTGCTCTTGTTTTTTTTTTTTTCGGGGGAAAGCTACGTCCCGGGGGTCATATGGAGATAAGCCAGATTTTGCAAACATCTATCTGCATATTGAAATATGGGAAAGACAGAGAAAACTGAGGGAAGGAGGGGATTTGTTTCCTCTTGTAGTTCTGTTATATTTCCTCTAAACTATAAGCGGATGTTGCTTTGAAAAGAACACTCGATTTTCGCACCATTACAACAATTACAATCAACACATGCAGAAGTGCAAAGCCGAGTGCTAAGACGCTAAAAAACACATTTCAAGGTAGAGATTCAACACGGTTCAAACTGAGATGTGCTCAGGCCTCATTATATCCATGTACCTTATTATACATCCGCAGCCTCGACTGGCAGGAGCTGAGAGTGCACTGAGCCAAGGCAATCCTAGTTAATTCCCTCCCCTTCATGAGAAGAGTCATCCCTCGCTTGTTTCAGCTCAGCTCTGCCCGAGCCTGCAGGGACGAGCCGAGAAAACCATCTTTTTGCTGCAGAGAGAACTTTCCTCTTGACTGCTTTTCTCCTCCATTGATCTGACCTTCCCTGTTTTCCTGCGTGCCTTTTACAGACAATCGAATGAGGTTAATTAGAGGGTGCTTATAGTTGCCGGTGAAATTATTCCCCAGCCTTGTTGCTTCCACGGCAGGCAAACAAATAGCCGCTTTGTTTTTTTGGATGAAGAAGACTTTTGTTTATGTCACATTCCTCATTTTTCCTCAGGCGAGAGTAATTGAGAGGAAAAATGATTTGGGCTGCTGCACATGTGGAGGTTTTTGATGTAGATCAAACTGCAAGAGAGCAAAAAAAACAACCTTTTCCTT
This sequence comes from Lutjanus campechanus, assembly GCA_027495735.1. Lineage (NCBI taxonomy): Eukaryota > Metazoa > Chordata > Actinopteri > Lutjaniformes > Lutjanidae > Lutjanus > Lutjanus campechanus. Next base: position 3,933 of record JAJHUR010085955.1, on the reverse strand, counting down.
GGCTTGTCATGTGCGCTGGTATGTCAGAAGGCTTTTAGCATCGGCATCTCAAGAATTTGCCAGAATTTTTGGCTCACTTTAAGCGGTGATGCTTGCAGTGTGTCACGGCGAATGTCAGATTTGATATCATGATATTAAGTTACGGTTACAGAGGTCAGTAGGGAGCATAGCGAGGGCCTTGAGCCTTGTCTGACATCATGCCCTCGCCAGGTTTGTGTCATCAGGTTCTGATTTTCAGTTGTGTGTGTCACCCGTTATCCCGTAAGTTGAACCAGTATAACACTAATCCATGGTGAGCCATTTACAGCAGGCTTCAAAGTCTAAGCTACTGAAATTGTCCCCTCACCGCCAAGAATTCGGCAGTAAATTCCGTCATAAAAGAAAGCTGGAAGAAAAGTATCCAAAGTGACAATTCCAGATCTCTGCCAGCTCCCATCGGATACCTAAACAACACATAACAAGGCTCAAGTGAAAGACGTGCATGATAACTAACTCCTCAGTGGTCTAAATTAGTCTGCTTCATCACTACTTCAAGACACCAAGTCTGTCAATCGCCCTCTCTTATTTATAACATCACCACTTCAGTGGTGAACAAAATCATTAATTTTGTCAGGTTTCTGCAGGCAAGGTTTGTGAGTCAGAGTATTACTGTTCAGATGTGTAACATCAATAGGAATTATCATGTGGTGAACCCTGATCTTGCTCAACAGAGACACCTCCCAAAGGGTCGATTTTAAGCAAACTTCCAGGAAAACAAAGGATGTCTAAAAACTCTACACACAACTTGGCTGAATTCATCATACTTTGGCTGGGAACAATACGTGGGAAAAAGTGCTCCCAGCAGGAAGTGAGTTAATACTCAAATTTGATCCGTTTATGAAACAACTGAAACATCTTCAAATACAGGAATTTAAATACCCAGTGTTGAGAAATACATTCAAGTCATGGATATCTGCACATATCCCTCTGGAGCCTATCAGATTTATTGCCACCAAAAATCACTATTACTATCTATATTAATGTACACAGATTAAGAAGTTGATTATAAATTGAGGAGAGATTTGTAGACATTAGAAATAGTTTCTCCAATCCAGTCCGATTCAAATATATTTATAGAGCACATTAAAAAAAAAACAAAAAAACAATTAAAATATATATTTTTTAAAATGGCGAAGATGGCTTTGATGGTGAAGCCTTTTATAGATATATAAATCAACCCTTCCTAAGTTCTCACCCCTTTTTGGTTTGTGTTCCCTGTTCTTGTACTTAGATATGATATGTTCTAGGCTCATCTATGTTGAAAAGAAAAGCAGATTTTGACAGTGTTAAAAGATGTTGCTGATAGAAATATAAAGCTAAAATTTATCTCTAATTTTAGCAAAATACTAGCTAACCTGCTATTTAATATCCATCAATCATTAGCTAGCTAGTTACATCTAATAGCTAATGATAGCAAAATGCTAGTGAACAAGTTAGCTAATCAACATCAATTGTTAGCTAGCTGGTTTGTGAATGTTTTGGTAACATTAGCTAACTTAAGACAAACAGGACAGGACAGAGTCGACTGAGGCTTGTCTGGCTAGTCTACCAAGCTTACTCGACTGGCATTGGAGCAAAGAGCAAAAAGCTGCGGGCTTTAGGATGGATGAGTTGGGAGAAGCTTTTTCAGGAGTTCAGGATTCTGAAAGTTTAAAACTGGGAGCACTTGGACCTTGTCCATGCCTGGATATACATGATGAAACTCTCCTGGATCAAACTAAAATCATGAAAACATCTAGTTCTTCTATAAGCCTGTCCAGACAAAACTGTGAACTGTGAAAAAAACATCCAGTCACCAAACTTGCATCTTTGCAGTTAATAGTGAATGAAATCTTAAGATAATGCTTTTTTAGTAGATTGTTACAAATCTGATTAGTGTCTGTCGCTGGTCTCCTCTTCATAGCACGTTGAGCTGAGGATCATGGGTATTGTAGTATTTAGAAATGTCCCTTGCTTTACTTCAGTGCTGTCTTTTAATGTGGTCCCTTGTCGAACACGCTCAAGCAATTGGATTATGCTGGAGGTGCCAGCTGTTATTATTGAGCTTGGAAAATCCAGTTTCTCTCACAGAGAACCTGCAACATGGAATAACATGCAGAACAATCAAAAGCTTACCTCATTTTAATCCACAGGGCAATTTAAATTTTTAACCGTATCACATTTCACATCCAGATGTTTTTGTTTTAGCTGCTTCGTTCGCTTTAAATTTGAACTCTTGTTTATTTATGATTAAAGTTTTATATATTCTTAAAGTTTTATTGTGGCTTTTATTGTTTTTACTTTTTATTGCCACTTTTATTTAAGTGTCTTATTGCTGTTTGTGTGTCGTAAATTATCCTGTGGACTCCTGTGTGTCTATGTTGCGAATGTCATGAAAACAAAACTTAAAATTTCAAGTGGTAACTGTAGGATGCAGACTTTGATTATGCACATTATTACCAAAACTTTGATTCCATATCAAAACCAAAATATCTGATATTTGCTCTTTCAGACTTTTGTCAAAATAATAATAATCAGTGATATAAATACAATACAACTGCATAGTAAAAAAAAAACAAAATATAGGCGTATGTTGTTCTATAAATGCTTTTAAAGAAACAGAATTTTTTGCTGACACATGTTTGTGTTTGATCTCAGGGGGTCCGATTTGATCCGGAGATCCCCCAGACCCTGCGGCTGGAGTTCGCCAAGGCCAACACCAAGATGGCCAAGAACAAGCTGGTTGGCACCCCCAACCCCCCTCCCTCCCAGCAGAGCCCCGGGCCACAGTTCATTGGCAGAGACCCATGTGAGTACTCCGACCATCCGACCACCGTCTGCCCGTCTGTCCCCGAGCTCGTCTTACTTTTTGTCTGCGTTGCTTCCTCCCGTGGCTGTTAGTTAGTGTTTGAGGCGAGTGGACAGCTGTTTCCCTTTAGGATTTGTTGTCATCAGTAGAGGAGTGTTTGTGCTTCAGCTGTGATTATACTGTATGTGAAAAATTGAGTTTTACTTGGCTGCTAATCACTAAAAAGTAGATATTTATCCTTTAATGGTGTTGAGTTTGTTCCTTATTGAATCATTGCCATCCCATGGAAACAGATTAAAGGGATAGTTTGAACTTTTTGAAGTGAGGTTGTATGAAGTACTTATCTTTTGTCAGTGCGTTACCTGCAGTAGATAGTGGTTAGCATGCCCCCAGTTTGGAAAAGCAGCCCACCTCAAAAGAATCATTGTCAGTTGAAGTGTACCCTATATTTAGAATATTTTCACGGCTTTATGTTGCCATCAGACACACTTTTCTGATGAGAAACCGTTGTTAAATAAGCCAAATGTCACTCTGTCTTGCTCATTTTACCTTGTAGCACGGGGGAGTTGCTGGTGTTTTGCTGCCTCAATCAGTTTAGTTTGTGTTACTATGTGTTTTTGGTGAACGAGACCTAACCCTTTAAAACACTGACGTCATATAATAACACAAACAACCAACTGAGGCAATGGTAGACCAATAAATCCTGTGTTCAGCGAGGTAAAAATCAGTTTCTGTCAAGGGAGTCTGGTGACTTTAGAAAGAGCGATATTTGGCTTATAGAACGGCAGTTTCCAATCAGAAAAGGCTGTCTGACAGCAAAATAGAGCAGTGAAAATATATATTATATGTTTTGCTGCTGACACTATCCACAGCAGTGTATTGCTTAGCTTCCTACTCTGGTACTCCTGCTGCTTCTCCAACCTGGGGACGTGTTGACCACCATCTGCTCTAGGTAATAGACTGACTACCTCATATAACCCCACTTCAAAAAAAAAATCCAAACTATCCCTTTAATGTTAGTTCTCTCAGTAATGTATAACTGAGAGTGGATCCTCTCCAACTCTTCATGCAAAGTGTTTCTTTGGAATCAGACTCTGTGCACTTCT
>JAJHUR010085952.1:0-15552 GCA_027495735.1 Lutjanus campechanus | reverse complement strand
CTGTGTGAGAGGCTCTGTGTGTGTGTGTGTGTGTGTGTGTGTGTGTGTGTGTGTGTGTGTGTGTGTGTGTGTGTGTCAGCATCAGGCTCATTTTTTTCTTTCATTTTTAAAGCTAGAAGCCAAGAAAAGAAACAGGAATGTATCTTTATATATTTAGAAATAAAGTGCATCAGTCTTAGTTCAAACACTGTAATGATGCCTCACATGACATTTATATTTTGAAATTTCATTGAAAAGGTCTCTCTTCTTGTTAATGGCCTTCTCAAGTGTTTGGTAGAGCACATTATGAAAATTAGTTGCAATTAACTCAATCTGATTAAGTCCTCTCTGGCACTTGAAGGTTAAGGTACAAGTGCAGACAAATCACAGACAGAGAAGTCTCTGCTGGCATGTGTCATCTATGTGCTGGAGTTTGGATCACTATTCAGATTTATTTTCTTTAGGTTAGATGGTTTTACTGAATGTAAATGTGTACCCCGCAAAAACATCTTTGATTTCTTTTTTTAAGCATGCAAAATCAATCAGCTGTTAAGTTTGTCATTTTTTTAAAAACCTAAACTGATTTTATGATTATAAACTGTTGTGAATACTATCATTACCTAAAAAAAATGTTTAAATCGAAGATTGAATCAAATCTTATATATATACTGTATATTAAAAAAATTTAAGACGATTCTCCCCTACAGATATTGACACATTTTGCTGCAGTTGTAATTTTAAGTACATTATCTGTACCAGATACTCGTCTCAGCCGAGTACATGCTTGTGTCTCCTCATCTAACTGTCACCCAGACAGAAAAACTTCAAGATAAGATATTCCTTCATCGGTCCCACAACAGGGGAATTTTTATAAAATCAAAGTAGATACAAAAATATGAAGAAGCATCAAGAAAAAATATTTTTTTTAAAATAAAATATATTAATATAAGCAAGAGGAAATATAAAAATAATTAACAATTTCAACAGAAGTAATATAAAAATAAAAATAGGAACATTATAAACAGGGGACATATAATAATAGGACTCAGCAGTTGAATTGACACCATTGCACAGAAGGAATATTCATATTGCACATGGAATGATAATACACCTGACTGAAGAACTGAATATTGCACATTGACATATTTCTCAGTATAAGTGAAAAAGTGAGTATAAGTAAGTGATATTAAAAACTTTAGAAATTATTAATACCAACACTGTAATTCCAGTTTTTGGATGAAAATTTATTCTGAAAGGATTTTTTAAAATATGAAATATGTATAATTTAGAAATGTTTATTCATATGTTTTAATTTTTTTAATATCTAAAGCCTTCAAAATCTGAAACTAACAACACCTACTTCTAACATAGGTATAAAAATATGCTTTTATAATCATCTTTATTTTATTTATTTATTTATTTATTGTGTGAAAATGTTGGCCATTTAAAAGTGTGTCCCAGATTCATATAAACTCTGTCAGATTTGTACAAAAACATGATTTAATCAGGCATAAAAAAGGGTTAGCTACACCCTAAGGACCCCTGTCTCACTTCCTGGTTTAAGAAAGGCAGGAATACTGCTCAAACACTGGTAGACTTTTAGAGAAATTAATTAAATATTTACTATATATTAAATATTTAAATATAACTATAACACGTCAACTCTGACGCTCTTCTAAATTAAAGCTAAATAAGAATTATGGTTTAAAAATGTGTATTTTGATTAACATTAAGACTCTGAGACACTTTAAAAAAATAAAATAGCTGCTCATTACAACTATGCAGTGAAATTTTGTCAACTCTTTAAAATTTCAGCTGATGTCTACAGTAATAAACATGTACAAATCAGTAGGAGGTTGGCCCATTAGTAAGTGTAATAGCCAAGAGTTGGATCTTTTAAAATATAGTTTTGTCCCAAGAATGAGTGAAATACAGCTGCATTATCTGTAGTATAAATGTATCTGTATCTGGAGGTTCCTACCTTTGGTGAGTCAGTATCATGACATAACCATGAGTGTCCAATAAAAGGTGACTGTGTCAAAAAAGACACATTAAATCCATTTTGATTTGTATGTTGTAATGCATCACCACACCTATATAAACCCATATATTATATTTTGGGCAAAACTTATATAATGCTGAGAAGAATATTGATATCATGCAATTCAAGAGAGTACATCAGCTGTTCCACATACACAACATCTCCCCATGTCACTCTTGTGTTTGAGTAGCATGGGTAACAGGCTGTGAAGAGATTTATGGCACAGTTCATCGTCACTCACATCATAATCAGTCTTTCCTGGCAGGACGTTTGTTGTACACCAGAGTGGACAGGAGTCGAGGGAGCAGAGAGCTGTGAATGTGGCCTCACACTATTATCACGAGTGTTAATGAGGTGGAGAGGCTGTGCTCTCCACAGCCAAGTCAGGCGAGGAGGGGCAGGGAGAGAGGAGAGTCAGCTGGGAGTGCAGACTTGTAGAACACCAGTCCATTCTTCACCCATGCTTTCTGGTGAGAGAACAGTTCCCACCTGTCAGTAGGACCAGTCGTGTGCAGAGGTGACCGGTCAATGGAGGGTGTTTCCACGAGGAATCAGCAAGTACAATAAATTATTATCAGATATTTTACATTAGTATGTTTTTAGTATGTTTTCAAGCCTTTTCAAGACCTCACACTCCCCTATTTGTATATCCACCCATCTTCAACTGCTTATCCGAAGTTGGGTCACAGAGGTAGCAGTTCCAGCAGGGAACCCCAGACTTCCCTTTCCCCGACCACATTGACCAGCTCTGACTGGGGGATCCCGAGGTGTCCCCAGGCCAGGTCAGCGATACATTCCCTCCACCTTGTCCTCGGTCTGTCCTCCCCCCAGCTGCATGTGCCTGGAACACCTCCCTAGGGAGGCGACCAAGTGGCTTTCTTTTGAGATGCCTGAACCACTTCAACTGGCTCCTTTCTACACAAAGGAGCAGCGGCTCTAAGCAGAGTCCCTCATGGATGACTAAGATTCTCACCCTATCCCTAAGGAAGATGCCAACCATCATCCTGAGAAAACTCATTTTAGCTGCTTGTATCTACGATCTTGTTCTTTCAGTCATGACCAACCCTTCATAACCATAGGTGAGAGTAGGAACGAAGGTTGACTGGTAGATCGAGAGCTTTGCCTTCTGGCTAAGTACTCTTTTCATCACAATGGTGCGGTACAGTGAGCGCAATACTGCTCCTGCTGCTCCAATTCTCTGGCCCCCATCTCATGCTCTATTGTCCCCTCACTTGAGAACATGACCCCAAGATACTTGAACCCCTCCTTGAATCCCTCATTTGGGGTAAGGAGTCATTCCCTACTCAGAGTAGACAATCCACCAGTTTCCTGCAGAGAACCATGGCCTCAGACTTAGAGGTGCTGATCCTCATCCCAGACACTTCACATTCAGATGCAAACCGATTCAGTGAGTGCTGGAGGTCACAGACCGATGATGCCATCAGGACCACATCATTGGCAAAAAGCAGTGGTGCAATCCTGAGCCCACTGAATCACAACCCCGCCTTCCATGACTACACCTCGAGATCCTGTCCATGAATATCACAAACAGGATTGGTGATAAGGCGAAGCCCTGACACAGGCCAACCCTCACTGGGAAAGAATCCGACTTACCTGCCGAGAACCTGGACACAGCTCCTGCTTTGAACGTACAGAGACTGGATGGCCCTGAGCAGTGACTCCCTCACCCCATACTCCTGCAGCACCTCCCACAATGTCTCCAGAGGAACCTGGTCATGCACCCTCTTCAAATCCACAAGACACACCTGTTTGTATATCTTTGTGCAATATTGTTAGAGGAGCAGAGACTACCCACCTGATTAAGAAATAAAGTATTAAATTAGGTCCAATATTATTGTTTGTTGAACTTGAATTCAAATGTTTTATTTAAATGCACCTTCTTCTTTTTCCTTGAGGGTCTGTCTGTTCACTGAGGAAAGAGACAGAGTGGAGAGAATTTGGCTGGAAGACTGTGATTCACTTTTTTATTACTCCAGAAAAAAAAATCATTAAAGTGCTGGAGACAATGGGCCTTACGCAACAACCACTCGTACAAACAAATATGTTCTCAAATGGTGCATCTGAGTGATTTAGGAGAACTTCTTGCATTCACCAATTTTCTCGTATTTTGTATTTTTTTCAGATACAAAGACAATTTTTCAAGGTCCAGACCTGTTGCAGAGTCATGTGCAGTCGGTCTGCTGGAATGCAAACCTAGTTTTTCACTAATGACTGTATATTTCCTCAGTCTGAAGACAGTTTAAGTTTGAAAATTACACTTCATAATTATGTTGACATCATTCTGTTTGACTGCATTTCAAATAATAATATAACTATAAATATACACATAAAGGCTCTCATTATTAATGTATTATTACCTACTGTCAGGTGGATTGATCATATATCTTCAAATGCAGGTTTATGAACTTTAACTTCATTCTGTCTTTTGTCTGTGTCATGAAAACGTCCCCTTGACCTCCTCCTCTTTGCAGTCATCTTTCACCCATTGCTGTGGCAAGGCTTTTTTTTTTTTTGAAGCCATTCTCATATTGAGACAAGTCCTCTTTATATCAGCAACAGTCTGACCCGCAGGTAATAGGCATTAACAGCATTAACATAGCATTAGATGGTATTATTGGGGCGTTAATTAAGCTAATTTAAGTCTCATGCATGTATGCTCAAATATGCACAGGCAGATCGTTTACACAGTTATCTGAAGTTATGAGTGTTGAGTGATGACATGTTTGTATGAGTCTTTCATATGAAAAAAGGTAAGATCATTTTAAGATAAGAACACAAAAATGTTCTTGCATGAGGCTCAGTGTGGTTTTATGAATGATAATCATATTTTTCAGGACTGCAACTTACTTCATTCCTTTTGGAAGGACACACATAAGGTTATGGAGAGTGTATTATTACATAAGATCCTCTTTAGGTTTGATGCATTATACTTAGGCCGATTACTGAAAAGCATGACCTTAGGAAGACATTTGTATTTATAGTTAAAAAATAATTTTGACTGCAAGTAAGAAAACCTTAAGTATGAAATGGTTGCAGCCTGACTTACCTTTATTATAAGACTTTAAAAATTATCAAATGATCAAGGATGTATATGTAACGGAGAAATTTATATTTTCTTTAAGAGCAAATTTTTTGTTTTAGTTTGCTTGTTTCTTTTTTTGTTAGTTTGTGATTACATATTTGGAAAAATATGAAATTAAGGATGAGAAAGATAAGAGAAACTAATAGTAACACAGAAAAGACACAGAATAAATACCCAGGCTGAGGTAACAGAGAAAACTCAGTTTTCCTGCTGCAAAATCTGTTCTTCTTCCAGTATCCAGTGATGTTATTGGTGTTAAAGAAGAGGTAGAGCAACCTCTGGGTATTAGGGTGTGTGCTAAATTAGTATTTTTGTCACCTATCACTATGTTCTGGCCGACAAAGTATATAGCTATAGTGTGGTGGTGGTGATACACAGCAACGTGGGTCTGGGCATCAGAAGAGTACATACTATGCATCCTCGTACATGTCGGCACTGCCAGCACAGCTCAGTGATCAGGAGAACTCAGCTTAGTCTGTCACTATGGCAGCACTGGAAAATGTATTGCTTTAACTGACCACATTTACCATCAACACCGACTGGACATCCACATGAGAAGTGGTGAATTTTACACTCCAAACACCAAGCTAGACACCATTGCTTGTGCTTGAGCAAAAGCTTGCAGTGCCTCTGTCTGTGCCCATGAGGAAAATAACCACCAGCTGCCACTGGTTCTGTGATTCTCTTCCAACCAGAGTTGCTGACTGACAGGGCCCTACCTTACTCCTGGTGCAAAGTGGATGGCACCACTGATGCAGGCGGCATTGATGTGTTACGCCGACACAGTTGTCATTTTTGCCAGGTTTGCAAGATAGCAAATGAACTTGTGACTAGTCTGTCTGGCCATGGGTGGGAGGTCTAAAAATGACGGCAAAATGAAGGCGTGGCCTGGCACATTTTCTATCTTGTGCATGGCACATTGCAGTTGCCAGAGATTTGTGGCATTTTGGATATACCCAGTAACTTCAGAAACACTTTCTGATTCTGTCTCTTCAATCCACAGTAGTCTTAGCCTTGTCCGTGTAATCAGTGTTTTCACCTGTGGTGTCACGGTGATGTCACAGTGATGCCATTGGCGTTAAGGAAAAACTACAGGCAATTTCAGCTCGTATTTCTAGTCTTCAGGATGGAACAGTAACACATAGAAAAGACGATTCCTTGATGTAGCCATCAGTACATATCACACAACATTTGGAAGACAAGATGATGCAAAGGACATAATTGGAGGTAATGAGACAAAATCAATGAAAAATACATAACAAGACAAAACCAACATAAGGATACATAACAAGATGAAAAGAACAAAAAAGACATTACAAGATGAGAACAACATAATACGTAACAAGATGAAAACAGCAAAACAATAGATAACAGGATGAAGACAATACATACTATGTCTAAGGGCTCAATGTCTTGAATCTTGAGGTTCAGTGTCTTGACCCTTGGAGTTTAGTGTCTTGAATTTGGGGGTTTAGTGTCTTGACTCTTGGGGTTCAATGTCTTGACTCTTGGGATTCAGTGTCTTGCCAAATGACACTTTGACATGTGGACAGGAGGAGCTGGGGATCAAACCACCAACCCCTTTGATCAGTGGATGACATGCTTCACCTGCTGAGGCAAAGCTAGGGGTAGCTGTGGGTCCATCTCTTTATCCAACCCATCCTGGCTGCTGGACAAGAACATTAATGTTGAATTATTTTGCAAAAGCCTACCTGCATTAATGAAAATGTTCCAAGCTTCAGTTTATGCAGAGAAGCCAGTCATGGATGACCACTTTTCCCATCCCTCATTCCCACCTTTTTATAGCATCTCAGGCCTCAGCTGTATGCCAGAATGATCACATTAATGGAGTACAGAATACCAACATACATCACAAAAGCACTCTATTTGCATATATCTTTTTTTTGTAAATACACATAGATCATTAGAGTTTCCACTTTATTAAATGGTCCAACAGTCCAGCAACCACATATTTCACCAGCAGAGGCTTGTATAACAACCAATCTTTCTGTTTTCCCAGCAGTGAAGTAAAGCAACTAACAAGATGATGATGGCAGCAAGAAAAAGTTCCTCTTTTAGTGGTCCCAATACAACCACTTAATAAACCAACCTTTTACAACTGGTTTCTAGCTTATCAATTAAAAAACATCTGGGAATGTGCATAGTTTGAAGAGTAGATGAAGCTGATGCAATAGGTCAGGCCCATTTACACCTTTTAAAAAAAATTCAGAGATTTTGGTAAACACATTTTTTGCTTTTATTGTTGCAAATTTCATTCAATATTCACCAAATTTGTTACATACCATATTTAGAGCACCCTGAACAAAACTTGTCAATTTGTTCTTACTTTGCCTTTTTCTGTAATTGGTTATCAAACTTTTGAAGATGTGGCCTAAGGCACTCAACAGGCCATAAGTCTTCAATGCTGAATTGGATGGCAACCAGATTTATGAATGCTGTACATACATCGACTTCGCAAGTTTGTAAAATTTCATACAATTCTACCCACAGGGGGTGCTACAGTAACAGTAAAACATGCTATGCATGACATCATGAAATATCTTTTGAGCGCATTATTTGATTACCACTGATTTTTGGTGCGGCAGGTGTCACACACATTCTCTATGCAGATATCCTAGTTCAGTTATCCTAATACAGTCACTCACCATGCACTCAAGAAAACAAATTACTGTGAGAAAGCAGATCAAGGCAAGACATTAGATAATGTGTGGTAAAATTGTCTGATTTCTACCTCCCGCTCTATTGCTCCCCAGGTTTTTACCATGCTAATAGCTACACTGAAAAGCCCATAAGGGTTCATATGGCAATGAAGTCTAGTTTCAACAGCAGGAATTGTGGATCAGGTCTCTTTTATTCATAAATCAAGTCTGGCTTCAAACAACAGTCAGGTGCCCATTTGTAAACTGAAATACATTTTGCTTGTAATCATCCACTTCCTGTGCAAAAATGTCTTCAAAAGTCTATCAGAAGCTAATATGAGGATTCAAGTTCCAGTCTTTTCAGTATAAAATCCCCTTTTGTGTTTCCCTGGGCAGTGTTTCCCTGTAGCTGCAGTGAAAGAACAGTTACTAAATGGAGGAACTTTAGAAGATCCATGTGATTTGACTAATTTGGATGGCTGAAGTCTCAAAACAGCTCAGATAAACTTTTGTATGCAGTTTTTACACAGTGAGCTTGCTGATTATCTCTTATCACCTCTTGTACCCAAGCATAAACCCACCATTATATCACCAATTGGTTTGTGGACAACTGTTTTGAAGCCTTGTGTTTGCCACAAAGGCTGTCGCCATCTTGTTTTTATTGGAACCAGAAAAGATCATATTTGGATAAAAGCATAGAGCTGATGGGTGTTGTACTGTGTGTTGGACGGTGCTTGATTTTGGTTCATCTGTTCAGCAGGAAATAATGGTGGACTGTCTGGTCACAAAGTTTCTTGTATTACGACTAAACAGTACACTAAGGGCCGGATCTACTAAAGTTTTGCATGTATAAAAATGTGCAAACTCATTGCACACGCAAAAAAATGTACAAACTGATTTACTAACAGTGCGCACTAAGGGTTGCGTCTTTCAAAGGTGCAAAATAGCGCGTCTGCATCCAGTTAGCACATCTGCCACAATGAATATGCAATATGGGGCGTTTACATGTAATTGTGCATGTCTTGGGAGGAGAAAATGTAAATATATTAATTTAGCACACGCAAAGTGATTTATCAAACCTGAAAGCAAGTTTGCGAACAGAAACTGTGTCTATATTTAACACGTGTCAAAGGGAGGTGCAAACGGTTTGTATGTATAATTGCGCACACATGGCTGCGGTTATTGTCGCAAGAAGGAGACATCGAAACAATGACAGGAGACACAGAGAACGCATTTTTCACCCTCGTGTGAACATTTTTGGAATGAACGAGAAAACAATCATTAAAACATATCGCCTATCGAGCATTGCCATTTTGGAGCTGTTGGAGGAACTCAGAGTGGATTTGGAGCCACGAGAAGGAGTCATGCAATACCTGCAATGACAAAACTCCTTGCAAGTTTACATTTTTCTGCATCTGGGTCATTCCAGTGTACAGTAGCTGTTACAGCTGGGATCTCCCAATCCCATTTTTCAGATGTGCTGTCTGAAGTCCTAAATGGCATGTCGCACCAGATGGCCAAGTTTATTAGGTTTCCACGCACTCGGCACTCATTGAATGAGACCAAACAAGGCTTTTTTGCAGTAGCTGGATCTCCCAGAGTTATAGGAGTGATTGACTGCACCCATGTGCAGCTTGTGCCCCCTGCAGACACTGAAAATGTGTACAGAAATCACAAACACACGCATTCATTGAATGTGCAGTGCGTTTGTGATGCCAAAGGCATCAATACCAACACCTCTAATTCCATAGGTTCAGATTTCACTTTGCGCTTTCTTCTCTCCAAACTCGCCATGCTGCAAACCATGAAACACGCAAAAACCGTTTGCACTTGTTGCTATTTACACAGTCACTCTTAGTAAATCACCCGCAAACCACGGTTCAGCCCCACGTGCAAAATTCTAGATTGCACACGCAAATTAGTACACGCAAATTGGGATCTTAGTAGATCCGGCCCTAAAGGCCTTTACTTTTCACATTACACTTAGTCCAGAGCTATAACCATACTTTGTAGGGCTTTTCACACTGCATATTCTAAGAATAGCCCTGGGATAACTTGATCCCTTTTCAATGACACATTGTTAACCCAGGATTGAGACAAGGCTATATGATTCACACTGCACTTCTTCTACACCTGTGTTAAAATGTCTATTGGTCCATCCATCTTCTTCCATCTTTAACTGCTTATCCAAAGTCAGGTCGCAGAGTTAACAGTTTCAGCAGGTGACCCCAGATATCCCTTTCCCCAGCTACATAATCAGCTCTGACTGGGAAATTCCATGGCATTTCCAGGCCAAGGTGGAGATATAATCCTTCCACCTAGTCCTTGGTCTGCCTTGTGGCTTCCTCCCAGCTGGACGTGCCTGGAACACCTCCCTAGGGATGCAACCAGGTGGCATCCTTACAAGATGCCCAAACCACCTCAACTGGCTCCTTTCTACTCAAAGGACCAGCAGCTCTACTCCGAGTCCCTCATGGATAACTAAGCTTCTCACCCTATCTCTAAGGGAGATGCCAGCCACCCTCCTGAGAAAGCCCATTTTGGTCATGACCCACCCTTCATGACCACAGGTGAGAGCAGGAACGAAGATTGACTGGAAGATCGAGAGCTTCGTCTTCTGGCTAAGCTCTCTTTTTGTCACAACGGTGCCGTAAAGCGAATGCAATACCACTCCCGCTACTCTGATTCTCTGGCACATCTCATGCTCCATTGTCCCCTCACTAAAGAACAAGACCTCAAGATACTTGAACTCCCTTACCTGGGGTAGGGACTCATTCCCTACTCGCAGTAGACAATCCACCAGTTTCCTGCTGAGAACCATGGCCTCAGACTTAGAGGTGTTGATCCTCATCCCAGACACTTCACACTCGGATGTGAACCGATCCAGTGAGTGCTGGAGGTCACAGACCAATGATGCCATCAGGACCACATCATCGGCAAAAAGCAGTGATGCAATCCTCAGCCCACTGAACTGCAACCCCTCCCTTCTATGACTATACCTCGAGATCCTGTCCATGAATATCACAAACAGGATTGGTGATAAGGTGCAGCTCTGACGGAGACCAACCCTCACCGGGAAAAAGTCCAATTTACTACAGAGAACCTAGTCACCACTTCCACTATGGGTGTACAGAAATTGGATGACCCTGAGCAGTGACCCCCTCACCCCATATTCCCACAGCACCTCCCACAATGTCTCCAGAGGTCATACGCCTTCTCCAAATCCACAAAACACATGTAGACTGGATGGGCATACTCCTAGGCCCCCTCCAGGATCCTTGCAAGATTGAAAAACTGGTCTGCCATTCCATGACCGGGACGGAATCTGCATTGTTCCTCTGTGATCTGAGGTTCAACTATCGGCCTGACTCTCCTTTCCAGCATCTTAGAGTATAGAGTCTATAATTGGCACACACCCTCTGGTCTCCCTTTCTGAGAAGGGGAACCACCACCCTGGTCTGCCACTCCTTAGGCACTACCCCAGACTTCCACACAATGTTGAAGAGACGTGTCAGTGGTACAGCATCTGTTGGTACAACAACTAATGTTAGCAGTCTAGAATGTACTGTGACTACTTTTTAACAGCCTTCAGCCCCATTTCACACTGGCACCTTTTAGCCCATTGTTTAGTTGATTTTCATGGGATAACCCTACAAACTTGGGGCTGAAGAATGGCCACTAAGCCCCAGGTTAAACTTGGGGCTTGCCCACTTCTAGGCTTTTCACACTGCACTTAGCTCCAGCCCTAACAGAGCTGTTAGTCCAGAGCTATTAGGCATATTCCAAAGTGGGCTAACCTTGACTTTAGCCTAGGGCTTGCTGGCCCTGCAGCCCTGCATTTGTGGGGATTTTTTATCCCCTGAAAATTTGTTAAACCAGGACTAACAGATTTAGCATAGTTAAGGATAGCCCTGGGCTAAGAATATTCAGTGTAAAAAGCCTTTCAAATGGTAATGTACTTGGGTCTTTCAGCCTGTATGAACAGGAGGAATCATCACAGCAGGAAAAACTTTTTTCAACATGTGAATCATTCTCTAAAGAAAACCAGTTGTTCAGTTTCCATTTTACAAATCCTTTTCCTGCTATGAGCAGGAATAAGGGAATGCTGTAATGGCTTTCTTATGTGCATGTAAATGTGACTGATGGGGGCTATAAATCTAAATGTCATCATCCCCATTCAAACTCAAAAGTAATACGAACATTTAAAATACATTTCAACAGATTAAATGTGTGCTGGAGAATGTGGCAAGTGTGTGTGTGTGTGTGTGTGTGTGTGAGAGAGAGAGAGAGAGAGAGAGAGAGAGAGAGAGAGAGAGAGAGAGAGAGAGAGAGCCTGTGTGTTTGGATTGAACAGGAAAAAAGCTGTGATGGATCTCCTAATTGAACAGAGGTGCTCAGACTCTCAGCTCCAGACACAGTGTTGGTTATGCAAATATGTTCTCTCAGTGATTTTCAGCTTTCATTACCTGTCTGGCTGCACTCACAAACCTGCGTCATAAGTCTGGTAGTGGAGGTAGAAGTGGGACAGCTTGATGAGGTCAGGCCTCACTCTACACAGCAGAAAAACACAAGTTTACACAATAGCACATTCTGTTTGTTGTGTAACAGTCATTATATTTGACAAGTAATATTTTTTTTTTAATCGATTGTCTCCTGGTTGGATAGCGAGCATGATAACCAGAAGATTTTACCTTTTCCACTGCACCCCTCTCCTCCATAGACCCTTTCTCTTTTAGGAGGGGGGCGGGGATCTTTAGCACATTTCACATAATGGTGTCATCATCACATTATCTGAAAGCTAGTCGTAATTGTGTAATAATATCAATATGTAATAATAATAATGCTTATTTTTGTCTTCTATGTTGTTGCAGCAGTTCTTGTGTTAATGATGTGAGAGTCATGAATCAGTTGTTCAAAACTTGACACTCTTTAGTGAATCAGGCAAGATCATGTGTCACTGACACTCATATACTAACAGTATTTGCGGAAATGTATCAAGTTAATTGCTGTATTAAGCAACCTTGTAAGAAAAGCAACTACTTTGGAGCTTGTTTCAACTCAGTGCAGCTCTCCCAGCCTGGAGCTGATGGTCACGACACCCCTTAAATGACTTATTTCATTATCATAATTTGATCCCTTCAGTTTAATAATATTTGGGAAGTCTAGAAGAGCCATATGATTAAAATTATTTAGTCTCCCACCTCATCTCTAGGTGACAAGGCTGAAGCAAATTTTTAACCACCAAGTATCATGGTTTGGGGTTTTGTTGGTAATTTCCTCTTTTATTTTATAGTTCTTTCCTTCCCTCTTGTATCTGTCATTTTGAATTCCTGCCTTTGTTGTCTGTTTGTCAGGTCTCGTTGTGTTTCCCTGTGGATTTCACCCTGTGTTTTTTTACCTCTGAGTTTTTAGATTATTGCTTCTTCTGGACTTTTATGTTCCTGCCTCACCTTTTGGATTTGTCTGCCTTTGCTGGAGTGCTCTGGAAGTTTGTGGCCATTGAATCTTTTGAACCGCCAGCTCATATCCCAGTCTGCATTTTGGGTCCAATTCTCTGTTTTTCCTGTTCCCTTGGCTGACAGTCTGTGACACCAAGAACTTGAGGGACATCACAGAAAAATTCATGCTGTGATTTGTTATCAAAAACCTTTGACATCTGGAGACTTCTGTAAGAATTGCTTTTTTGGCTGATGGAAGGACGAGCATTGACAGACAGGCGTATTATATATTCTTTATGGCTTTGAAAGTTGTGCTTGGACCTGAATACAATTACCAGACTAGTGTTTCTGACTGAGGGAGGGCTGGGAGGATAATGTATTTTTCCTGTTGTTTTTGGTCTCTGCAAACAAAACTGCTAACAAACTTGCTTAGTCCACCACTGTCAGAATGATGTCATTGTGCCTGGTCTACAAGTATCACACAAGTATGGAGGAATATTCAAATAGAATAGATTAAAGAAACACATTTCTACTGAATGCAAAAAGTTGCATTTATTTTTACCCAAAACATAAAGTGGGCATTTCTGTAAAGCGGAGACTCCTGGGTACCCAGAGAACCCATTTCATTCAGATATCTTGCAGTGAGAGGTCACAGACCCCTTTGAAAATGGCCATGCTACTTTAAGTGCTGTGCAAGTTTACATTTAAAAAGAGCTAGCTCAACGTTCTGTTCAGAGAGATTAAACTAGTTCATGTTCATGAAATAGAAATTCCTCCTACCAAGGTAACTGAACACTAAATGGTGCACAACATTCATGCTTTTGTATTTATTTTATTTAAAAATGTAAAATTAATTTTAACTTGACTTCTGCTGTGAATGCAGACTATGCCTGCATTCTAAACGAATTTGAACCACATACCAAAAAAACAAGATTATTAGACACTACAGCAGTAGGGTGATTATTTTGAGTTGTATTTTTATTTAAAGCTGCAGTAGGTAGAAAGCCTGAAAACGGTTGATTTTTGAGTCTCATCTGAGTTAGGTTTGGTTTTCTGCGTCCTCAGCCCCTCCCACTAGATGAGCAGCACGCCCTTCATGAGCGCAAGTAACCGTCAAAAGGATACTCCACTTTACATGATAACCCACTCAGTATGTACTCACCTCTATGCTGATGTGATGATAAGTGCAGATCTTCAGTTCACAAAACAATCCTGGAGTTTTAGGAGAATCAAGGTAGCAGCCTCATCCAGTACAATGGCAGTGAATGGTGGCTATGGATAAAACATTAAAAAAAGAACACAAAACAAACACAAAATGTCTCCATCCTGCTTGTGTGGTGTAATCCAAGTGTCCGCGAGCCGCAACATTGAAAATTAATCGCAAAAGACGCCATTTACACCATGTTTTCAGCTGAAATGTCAACTGTAGCATGTAGCCGGTAGGATGTAAACATGGCGTTGATCTCGCGAGACTTCCGCATGTGCGGCCATTAAGATATATACTAAGACTCGCAAGATCGACGCCATGTTTACATCCTACCGGCTACATGCTACAGCTGATATTTCGGCTAAAAACATGGCCCTCGGCATTTGGCAAAGCTCCGCCATACAAGTTCAGTGTTTCCCCTATAGTTTATTTGGGAGGGTGCCCCCCGCCCTGCCAACAGGATCCCCACCCAGAAATTCAAGTCATAGATTTTTTTTAAAAATTCCATCATTTAATTTTTATTTTAATCAAAAGGCGTTCTTTTTATCAAATAAAAAAAGCTAACTCTAATTTGCGCAATTTCAGAGTCTAATGCGTCACTATCGTTTCATTACATTCATTAAAATGCATTTCTTCTCTCCTCTGCGACGGGAGGGGCTCCCCCCTCACTCCTCTCTCACAACATACACACGTGTACTCACACCGGTACAGACACACCCACCCACACTCAGAGAGCGGAGGAGAGAGAGTGTTGCCGACATTACGGTAAAAAAAAAAAAAAAATCAACAACAAACAAACAAATTATTAATGGACGACCGGAGGTTCCCCAAACGTTCGCCCCCCCAGGCAAAAATCTCTGCATTTTTTAAACGAACCATACATGGCGAGGCGGGGAGCACAGCTAGCTCTACGGTGGGTACTAGCCTAAATGAGAGCATCTCTCCCAGTCCCGACCACAGCGCTGCCAATCACCTGCCCCCGTTAATGTCGCCACAACTAGTACTAAACACACCTGTTCCAGCCCTCCCACTGAGACAGTAGTAAGAAGCTGCAGACGGGTTACCACCATCAGTCCGGCTCTGATCCAGCATGGCTGTCAGACTTAAGATACTCTGCATGGCTG
>JAJHUR010085949.1:0-37075 GCA_027495735.1 Lutjanus campechanus | reverse complement strand
GCGTGTTTGTGTGTTGGTCAATTGAAGGCGACAGTCAAATTGGCAGTGAGAGGAGGTTCATGAGGTGAATTAGGCAGGATATTAATAAACCTCTCAGGTACTCCACCTCCAGGTACCACACTAATTAAGTGCACACTGCACACTTACATGCACGCACAGACACACAAAGTAAAACAAAGTAACTGTGTTTGTAAAGACGAACATGAGCAAGGACAAATATTTCTTTCTGATTTATGCATTTTTGCGCCCTTGGAAGGAAACTTGTTCTCAATACAGAGTAAATTAAGTGTTAACACACATGCTTAGAAATGCAAACACACACACAGACCAAACCCCTCCCGATCCATCTGTACTGTTCACCAGTTATAGGACAGTGCCTTTGGGTATAGGCTAATTTTGACTGCAGCTACATTAGCGGTAGAATGTGAAAAGGCTGTATGGTGTATTGGTCACAACGCTCACCAGAAACAGCTGTATCACACACTGGTTTACCTCAAAGTGCTGCCTGTCTCGTTAAACGGAAATACTGTGACCAGTAAATGAATGATCTGCTCTAGAAAGTCAAATGTGTCATGATCGTATGTTGGACCTTATTATTTTCAGGTTGTGCGTTGTGTTCATCAAAGGCTTCACTTGCAAGGGAGCCCGGGGAGTGTTGTAACATCGGGTTAGTTGTAACACTCGCAGTTTTACCAATTAGACAAGCGCTGTGGTGACATCATCAAAGCGGTACTGTTACATTTCCTTTTTGAATTCTCACAATAAATGGCATTTGTAAGCAACAATCTTGGATTTCATGACCAAGACCAGATTTTGAGGGAAGAAATAAACATTTTAAAAAAAAATCAAGATTATTGTTTCTCAAGTTTTGTTTTGCAAGCTTTGCATTCATGCTAACTTTAAGAGTTTTTTGTGCATGGGACACTTTTTTTCACTTTATTCAAAACCATTCATTCTATATTCTTCAATAAAGTTCCTTCATGTGGATCACAGTTGAGGTATCTGTCATTATTGCATGTATCCCCAACTAGTGTTACAACTCAACCCAGTAGTGGGGTAGGTTGTA
The DNA here is from genome assembly GCA_027495735.1 of Lutjanus campechanus. Taxonomy (NCBI): domain Eukaryota; kingdom Metazoa; phylum Chordata; class Actinopteri; order Lutjaniformes; family Lutjanidae; genus Lutjanus; species Lutjanus campechanus. The sequence goes on along the minus strand of JAJHUR010085949.1, from coordinate 36,009 downwards.
ACAACATAATTCATTTAGTGTGTTTCTTTTGTTTTTTTCATTAACTCACATATGGTTCAATTGTGAGTTTGCAATTTGTGGTAGATAAATTGGATACTGTTCATAAAAGATCTAGCACAAACAGTCACTGAGTTATTAATGCTCAAACAAAATGTGCTACTGGCTTCCCCGGTCTCCCCTATCTATATACTGTATATTTTGGAACAAAGCTCATAATAACTCAAAAACAGACCATGACAATTATGACATACAAGAGGCCTTACAAAATGAATAAAAAATAGAATTACTGCCTTGTGGTTGTATGACTCCACCAACCAACCAATCAAATTACAGTTTGCATCCATGTTGGTCTAGACTCATTATGCAGTATGTAGTGAAGACTTTTAAGGAATTTAATAAAAGCTATTAAGTGTATTTTTTTGTGAAATTGATATTATCACACCTCTAGTTTCACAGAGGAGTTAAGAGGACTCACAACAGAGCTTCTTCATCTAATATCAGCAAAAGCAATGAGCACGTGGAGCACTACAATGCTTCAGGTATGGATGTTGCTGCAAAGAAGCTGCAAATTCTAGAACGTGGATGCTTCACACACATCTTCAACCTGGCTGCAGCACAGAAGATCCACACAATCACCACAGTTCCAAGGTTGGCACCCAAGATTAGTGTCGCCAATTAGTATCTGCCCAAATGTGAAATACGGTCACAATCTCTCCTTCTGTTCCCGAGTTAAGGTGTTGAATAATGGCCATAAATTGCTTAACATTATGATGTCACAGTGAACTTGACCTTTTGGATATGAAATGTCATTAGTTCATTTACCCTATTAGACACCTGTGTGATATTTTGTCATAATTAGCGTACGAATTGTAGAGTTATGGCCAAAACCAATCACAGTGACCTTAGACCACTAAATTCTAGTCGGTTCATCCTTGAATCAAACTGCCAGATGCACTGAAATTCCCACCAGACAAACTTGAGGTCACAGTGTCCTTTCATCTTTGACCACCTGAATCTAATCAGTTCATCCTTAAGTCCAAGTACATGTTTTGTGCCCAGTTTGAAGAAAATCCCTCAAGGCGTTCCTGGGATATTGAATTCACGAGAATGGGACAGACAGACAGACAGACAGACAGACAGACAATAAGTATATATGTATGTTCCTAGGTCTCACAATTTGACACTTTGTCAAATTCAGCTGATATTCCTGTACAACTGCACGGCAGTATGAGCACTGATAATAAACTGTACTCTGAGGAAAGATTAATGTTATCCGATGTTTCATTTTCTCCAAGAGGCTCTATTTTTCACCTACTATCTAAGTCAGTGCGATAGAGCTTCATTATTTCTATGAAGTTCAAAGGTTATAAAAATCTATCTTTATAATGTGTATCTACATCAAATGTATTTCACATGAAAGCCCAGGATAAAATGAGGTGAGGTGCTCCGTTAGCGCTCAATTTGCAGCTGTAAGGGACTCAAGGTTTCATCTCCTGCAAAACAGTGCGGTGGAAGTCATCATTAGACGCAGAACATAAAAGATGAGCGCGCCGAGCGCTGTTCCGTCTCAGACTGCAAGTTTCTCTGGATGCAAATCAACTGTTGTTGGGAGTTTTCTGCCTCACCATCCATCAAGCTAATGTCCCACTAAATCAGCAGCTAATGTCTCAGACGCACACAGTCTGCTCTTTTACAATGGGCCATTTCACTGCAGCGACAGGGTGGAGAAAATGAGAAGAGATGATGAGAAGGGAAAAAAATACAAAGAGATGGATTGAAAAGAGGAAAAAAAATAAGAGGGAGGAAGATGATATCTGTACAGTCGCACAGCAGATGCTACAGCAAAATATGGAAATATACAAACTGTGATACTCATCGTTCATGCCAGTCTTAACAATAACTTCTCTGTCGACTCCTGCTGATGCTGTCATAATATTTCCAGCAATACAACAGCTGTGACGTGAGTTACGAATGAATGAAAAACTAAATGCAAAGGCTACAAAAACCCACCTGTGTCAAACTACGAAAAATGCTGACAGGGTGGAGACAGCTAAGAAAGCAAAGTTGTTTTTTATGAAAGAATCATTAATCATTTTGGGGAAATATGCTGATTTGGTTTCTTGCTGAGAGTGAGATGAGAAGATCGATATCAACCTGTAGTAAAACGCTCAAGTCAAGAGATGATGTTTAGCCTAGCTTATCAAAAAGAAATAGCTACTGCACTCAACTCCCCCTAAAACCACAAATTCTATTTTTTGCAAATTCATTTGTGTACGGATTAAAGGACCAGTGTGTAAGATTTCATAGCATCTGGCAGTGAGCTTGTAGAATACTTTGTCATGCTCCCCTCTTAAAAAACATGTAGGAAAACCTATAGCTGGGAAACTTGCACAAAACGTGAATGGCTGCATCTAGAGCCAGTGTTTGGTTTGTCCGTTCAGGGCCTACTGTATTCCCAGAAAAAAGGAAACGTCTAGCACGAGACTAATTTGAGGCCAATTGAAGATCTTAAAATGTTCCTTTTGTGTCTCACTGCAGTGATCTTAAATTTGCCTTAAATAATCAGCTCTGAAGAAAACAGCGAGATCTAAAGGAAAACATCTTAAACGAGATCTAAAGTTTGTCTCAGTGGTCAAATTAAAGTCTTGTCGCTCCATATGGTCATCAAGGAGAAACCTCTACGACACCTCTGAGCTCAGCAAAAGATCTCCTGCTTTTCTTTAGTTTTGCTCCTTTTTTCTATTACAGGTGGGTTTAGGAGAAACAGATGAGACTTCAGTGAGCTCAAAATAAGAATTTCATTTATTTCTCATAAGACAGGGAATAGACGAATGTGAGAAACAAAATTTCCTTCTGGGTTAAAATGACACTGCAGCATGGTGGGCTCCGGGGAAGACGACCCTTTCACTCTGTAAATATAAAGGACTCATTCTAAGGTAACAAAAACTATCTCTGTATATCCCCCCTACATCTTACACACTGGACCTTTAAACAGACAAGAAAAAGTGTGTTCACAGGCGATTATTACAGGATTTTTTTCTCTTAAGAGAAATTGTGTAATTTATGCATTTTTAGTACCATGTTTCACAGCATGTTTAACATCGGCAAAGACCTCTCAATTGCTGAAAATAATGTATCAGCTTCCATGCTTTTTTAATTAAAGGAATTAAAAAATAAAAAGATACAATTTTCACAGTTCACTTGTATTAACCCCGTTACATTAACTTTAAATACAGCGCATTTTCAATAATTATGCAAATTTGCACTTTGACATATTAGTCAGAACTGATTATCTTGATATGTGTATTTGAATGCGTGCATATTCTGCTACAGTACATGAAAATATGACTAAACGTGAGTCATTTTCAAAATTGCTGCCTTTTTGCATTGCGGGCTGGGAAACAAGTCTGAAATATGATCACAGGTAGGCAAGTCATGTTGCATCACAAGGAAAAAACTTAAGTAAATGTCAGAGAGGACTGAGTAAGTATAGTCTGGTGGTGCATGTTGCTTTTTGCTTGTTAAAATTGTGTGAACTAGATTTCCTTATTGACTAAAATGTGCAGTCTAAAACTACAACCAACCAGTGACCAGTTTTGGGGGTATTAAAGGTCCAGTGTGTAAGATTTACAGGGATCTACTGGCAGAATATAAAGTACCAGGTAGATTTATTTATAATTATATTTCATTTTCTGACACGAGATTGTATAATGAGATTAAGGTGTAGTTCTCCTTTTCTGCTACTCATAAAAACAAGATTAAAATTATATACAGTAGACTGGTTGAATAAATAAAAATAAAACAAACTATTTTGCATAGAGGAACGCTGAGGATGAATTAAGCAGACTCACAGCCTGAGGGAAGAAGGTGCAATGCAGTCTAGTGTCACCTCAGAATATGGCAGTAATGGAATATAATATTCATAAGTATATATCATTAGTGTATAATAACCTGAAAATAAGAATCATTGCGTTTTGGTTCCCTTAGAATAAACCCTTTATATCTACAGGGGTCACGCGTCCTCTTCCATGGAGGCTGCATGTTGCACCACCATGTTTCTACAGTAGCCCATAGGGGACAACACTAGCTCTAAATATGGCTCTTTGTGTTTTGCATGACTTGCAGAGCCACCATACAAGTTCTCCAATAGGGTTTTCCCACCGGCACTTTTGGTTGCCCTGAGTCCAACTGTGCCATGCTGTGCCACGCTGATTTGAATTTCAATTACTACTTGTGCCCAAAATGAACCATCTCTGGACTCCAAGCGGTCTCAGTCTCAGTAGTTTTGTGGCTTCTAACTGAATCTCTCTGGTCTGAAGTTTAGTTTTCTTCCTATGTTACTGTTGTTCTTCTAGATATCTACCTTACCTGACATTTCCTGATTTTGTTGTGTCATAAACGTACTCACCCACTGTTTTAGAGCCACTCAAGTCAAGCTAAGCTCATCTTCTGTTAAAGGACACACCTTCAAGCAGATAGCCCTCTTGTAATGGAGATCCAAGTCCTCGCCGTGCTGGGCAGACGCAGACGGTAAAGGTGCTCTACATGCTTGGAAGGGGAGGGCAAGTCGAGGTGTTTGCAATCTGCAAGCTTACCGCTACATGCTACTAAATCCTACACACTGATCCTTTAAAGTATCTGAAATAGAACAAACTGACTTCAACTGGCCTGAACTGACTCAAGGCTGCAAAAGGTGAGGCAAGGCAAAGTGAGAAGTTTAAAAGAAAATCTGACGATCTGAAGAGAGAGAGAGGAGATAAAGTGAAGAAAAACAGCCCGGATAAGTTTATAACCTTATGTTTTTGCAACAAGCTCATAATGACTATAAACAGAAAAGGAAAAAAAAAAAAGTGTTTTTCCCATTCCTTAATCGGTGTGAGCCAGACGGCAGAGCGATCGTGCCTTCTGCTGCTTCCAGTATTATCAGGAAACTGAGTCAATGGAGTGTGGCCACATTGCCACATAAATAAGAAACCATACAGAAGTGAGGGAATGAAAGAGGAGGGGAGAAAGAGAGAGGGGATGAAGTGATGAACTATGAGAGATTGAGGTAAACGTTCCCCCCTGTTATTCTTTTCTTGGAAAAAATGGAAAACACGTCCCCTATCACAACGGCATCATGAGCTTAAGACTGCTGGGGGCGGCTTTGCAACAAAACAGCAAAGAAAAGAGAAAGGAGGGAAAATGTAACTGGTTTGATTTGTCATTGTCACCCCAACCTCACCCCTCTCCATCCCTTCCCCTCCGTCAGACTGAGAGAAAGCAGGTATATTGGCAGGCAGGTCTGGGTGCCGGCGATAACAATGTTGGCTTTGTTCCCCGCCAGAATTGGACAAGCGCTTCCAGCCGCCACCCCAACACAACAATTAAACAAGCCCAATGTTCAACGCCGCGTTTTCGACATACTGCAATCTGGCGGCGGCTTTTCTCCGTAAATCTATGGGGTTTCAACGCTGCTGATGCTGGAGGCTACGCTGCGCTCACTGATAGCAGCAAATCAGTTCCAACTGAGAGCTACACCTGTTGCACACTGAGCTCTGTTCATTGTCTTCTGTCATTTTCTGAACACGCGTACACACATGCAGCCTAATGAATACCCGGCAACCATACAGGCGGCACACACACAAACAGGCTGACAGATGAGCGCACACACACGCAAGCTGCCCTGTCTTCATCAGGGCAGACCAATGGGCTGTGTCATATCTGCCAGAAGTGTGTTCATGTGAGAAAACGGTGCATCCAGTCCAGAACAGACGCTTTCACACATTAACAATCCCCCAAACCAGCACCTGGGTTAGAGGCAGTTAGACTTCGCTTTACTCGGTTAGAATGAAACAAGACACACAGAAATATACCAGCTTACAGCTGGCAAAAGCTGTAGTTTATAATGCTTTAAGTAATCCCACCGCCTGAGCCAAATCCTGACCCACAGCTGTGATTTGTCTGTTTGTCTCAATAAATGTTGTTTTTCTTTTCCACCACTGACAGCCTTTATGAAATTTATGTCAGTCTGATATTATTTTCTACTATTATAGATACTGTCAGTTTAATATCATAAGCATCAGTCAGCATAAAAAGGTTTTCTGCAATATAAAAGAGGGTTTATTAACAACCTGTGTTTGGGAAACACCGTATATACTGAGGGAGGGAAGAAATGTAATATTTTCTAGACTGAGACGACTCTAGGTTACAGGTTGTGTACCTGTCTGATCTAGCAGCGACACACACCATCTGCCAGATGATGAGGCAGAGTCAGTGTGGCCCCCAGAAATATGTCACAGGGGTGGCCAGATGGGGCTGCCGAAAATGTCTGGGTGGGACACCAAAACCAAAAGCCATCACTGAAGTTCAGGAATTCTATTAAGCTGTTGTGTGACGCAGTGACAGCATTCATTATTTTCTTTCACCAGAAGTTTAACAAAAATGTACTAAAACTAAGAATATACATCAGTAATTTAAATAAATAGGACCAGATTATGCATATAAAGCCTTACTACCTTCAATGTGGAAAAATAAGGGACGCCTTGCCAGCGACCCCAGACGTGGGGACACAAATCAAGCGTGGAGTCTTGCGGTCCTCCCCCGTGAGATTTTAGTGTCGAACATTTAAATTTCTGCTTTCTGGTGAATTTTTATGCATCAATTTGTGCTTGTTATGCATCAATTTCAAAGTCCTCCGCTTCTCTCGGCATGAATGTGAATGAAACATCAGACATCATGGGCAAAATGTTTGGTCTGTCAAACTAGGCCTCTCTGCCTTTGCACTTGGACAGTCAGACAGTCCACCAGAGGCGCCAGAAAACTCTATGCATATGTGACCAGTGAAGTGGGGCCAGTGGGTGGACAAGCAAATGTATCAAGGTGGTTGAGCCCTTCATTAAATCAACACTCTATCTTATCACAGTCACCGATGCAAGCAACACAAAGTTACAGTATCGATCAAGTCAAGCCGTTCAATATTTAACCTTAAACTAACTCCAACTTGACGCAGACTTTGTTGGGTCAAACTGGTGATTATCAAACTAACTTCAGCCTGGTGTCTGACCTGCAGTGCAGCAATGATTTTTTTCCTCTCACATTCCCACCTGACTGTGACTGGCTGAGCCGATTGCATCGGCTTCTAGCACTTATAAAGGTTTTCTTTTTCTCCACTTTTGGGATCTGCTGCACTACCACAAAGTGTATTCTGTTGTTAGTGGATATGCTCTTTACTTTCTGGATGAAAATTGCTGGGGGGCATGGGGGGAATTCCTCCTCTCTGCTTTTGATATCTCTCCCTGTCATCAGCCCCAGTGGGGATACATGTTATCCCTGCTTCTGGTCAGACTCAGTAAATTAAATGCATTTCCAGTGCCTGCCAGTAGACCTGGTGGCAAGTGAATAGAACTTATGTTAGAGTGGCAATGACAACTGCACCTGACACTTGGAATAACATAGTAAATCCAGTTCCATAATAATCCTTGGCATTGTCGACTGTTACTATAAACAATAACTAGCTTAGTAGTGAAGTTCACTAGATATTGAAAGTGAATACCAGTATGAAACTGCAACAAAGTATTTTTGTGCCAAACAATCCATAGAAAAAGTCACAAAATGCTTAACAATTAAAATTTATATAGGAAAATCTCTCCCCTTACAACATTTTGTTTAATGCAGTTGGCATCCATCTTAATGGTGCACTATCGCAATGCCCCCCACAACGAATTGTGCACTGAGGGTTTGTCATGTACCAAAATATACACGGTCATTTATGCAAATCTTTGTTTTTTATAAACTTTAACGTCCTATGGACACTTTTGTCTGTGAAATCACGATTTTGTCAGTTAAGGAAACTGTGTATATTGTACATGTCATGCATGTTCTTCAGCCTTTGACACTTTGACAAAATCCTGCATATGTTCTGTTTTTGTTTTTTGTTTTTTTTTACAGTACGGCATACCAGTGAGTATAAATGAAGGTCAAAATTCACACACAGTACACAACTGTGGCCAAATCTGGATATAGCTTATCAAAAATGCATGATCACACATCATTTGCTTTGAAAAAGAACAGAAACATTTTAATGCACTGAAAGCTCAGAAATTCCTCCTAAGAGCGTGTCAAGATTTCTCTGCTGTGCTGTATGGTGCCATTTTTGTTACTTCAACAAGAGCAGCTGAGAAAAGCCGAGCTTATGTCCACAGTGGCAAAATCACCGCTGATCCTCGGGGACAGCATCCTGAGCTGTATTACCAGAATCTAACAGCCACACACTGCCAGAGGCAACACATGATCCTCCTGCCTTCTGCACACTAAACTCAACTCTATCTGCTTAGAAGGAGTGCCGTGTTTGGCCTATCCCCTCTGAGGCTCTCTGGATCCACTCGTATTGATTTTAGTGGGGGAAAACAAGGACGGTGAATATAGTTTGTCATCATAAGGCAAAACAAACACAAAAGATACACTTCTCTTTCCTGTCTTATATACTTAAAGGGACACATCACCCCAAAATCAAATATACATATTTTTCCTCTGGCCTGTAGTGCTGTTTATCCATCTAGATTTTTTTTTGTGTGTGAGTTGCAGAGTTTTGGAGATATCAGCTGGAGAGATGTCTGCTTTCTCTCCAATATAATGGGACTAAATAGCACTGTGGTGCTAAAAGCACCAAAAGATACATTTGACACATTCAGAAGTGTTTCTTTCCAAAAGTCATGCCCCAGTTATTCAAGATAACCAACAGACCTTGTTGTGAGCAGTTTCATGTAAGAATTACTGTCTTTCTGCAGTAGAATCTACCAGAACTACTTTGCTTGTACTATAAAGAAAGTAGCTCCTACATTAAACAGCTCACAACAAAGTCCAAAAACCTGAATTATCTTGAGTAACCAGGTCATGGTTTTTGAATAGAGACACATGTCTATTATTATATTATATTTCTATTAGATAGAAAGTACTACTATCTTTCTACTAGAAAGGAAGTAGTTGCATTCGATTCTGGGGTAGTTTCAGCAGATTCTACTGGAGAAAGAAAGTAGTTCCTGCATGAAACTGCTCACAACAAAGTCTGTGGATTATTTTGAGCAACCGGGTCACAATTTCTGGAAGAAGATGTTGAGTTTTTCAAATGTATTCTTTTGGGCACGTTGAGCACCACAGGACTAGTGGCATCTAGTCCCATTATATTGGAGGACTGCATTATATTGGATTGTTTTGTGAACTGAAGATCTGCACCTATCATCACATCAGCATAGTGGTGAGTACATATTGAGTGGGTTATTATGTAAAGTGGAGTATCACTTTAAAGCTCACCTACAAGTCCAACGAGTTTTCTTTCTCTGCTTGTTAACGGCAAAAAAAAGCAAGACATTCCTATATTATTTGAGTAGACTAAATCCACAAAAAAGGACAGAGGTATTGTTACATATGTATTTTGGGGTGAACTGTCCCTTTAAATTCACATTACTTCTCTCTATGTCATAACCTTCTAAATAATGTCAAGTTGTGTCTTTTAGTCCACATGCCTCTGTCTCTTTTCCTCCAGCCACATCTCCTCTTACCAAGGCTTAATCTGGTGTGGACACAGACCATTCTCACAGCAGACACTTTGACTTGTCAGACACAGGCGTGACTGATAAGATTAATAACGGCTGCATTCACGTTAGGTGTCGCAGTGCCAGGGCCTCGCTATTGTGCAAGCTGGCCCGCACTGGCATGACTCCCTGGCACACCTAAGTGGAACGGAACCATCATTAATGCTATTAGTTACACCTGTGAATTTTTATGAAATGACAAGTCAAAACCTCTGCCACCAGAAAGGTCTGTTGTTAAGCAAACACATCTCCATTTGCAGTGGGTATACTGGCATCGCGGCACCAAATTTGACACTAATTTCCTGACATTTCAAATGTGGTGTTTAACCTTCTGCCAGCCTAATGCCCCAGTCACACAGGTATTTATGACAGCAGCATTTCGTACCAAATTCAATTTTTAATGGAATCTTCACCTCTACGTTAAAGCTGGTTTCACTTTGTTTACATCCAAAGGGCCGATATTAGTGAAGTCTGAAATCAAACATGCTATAAGTTTATCTGTGTGTATGCTGCTATACTTTGAAAAAAAGGTTTCAACATGGTTCTTCCTGAAGTTCTACCTAGAACCTCCTGAAAAATACTTTTTTGGGTCTTCAAGGGTTATTTGAAAGACAATGGTTCAATTTAGAACGCTTTTCATTCAAAGAAGCCTTTTTGGAAGAAAGAGTTCTTCAAGAATTCTTGAAAGATCCTCACTCAAATATTCAAATGCTTCCACATTCTATAAATGGTACTTTTAAATGTGGATATATTTGGAATCCCCTGAATTACTTATTATTCATATTTCTCAATTCAAACATTGTAATTGTGACATATTGTTAATTATGGATGTCCATAATTTACAATAGATGAGATCCAATCATTTCTTGCCTCATCTGTAGACTACAATGTAGTTCTTTTTAAGAACATCAGAAGACAAGAGGGTTACAGGTGAAACCCCATGGATGGGTTCTGGATAAAAACCTCATAGAAGGGTTCTCTCTAAAACCTCTCATACATTGACCCATTTCCACCAAATTAGTTCTGGTCTTTTAACCAGTTCTGTTCAAGATTCTCGGAACCTTTGTACTGTCTAGTGAGCCAGTTCCACCAGTTTTGATCATTGTAATCAAGGATGTAATCAGCAGAGGGTGTTGCAGAATGCATACCAACCTGTAGAATATGACATGACACTTTGGTTCTGGTCAGACCTGCTATTTCTTGGTTTCAGCTGGGGACCAACTTCTCAGGTTCTGAACCAATTTATTTTAGGTAATTAAATGCTCAGAACGGTTCAAAATTAGGCAACTGGGAGGGGGCTGGTTCCACATAGTCGAAAAACCCTAATAGGGTTCTGGCTGGAACCTTTCACAGATGGTTCTGCAGTGTCGGTATAACCTTTTGGGTTCTAGGTAGGATGGTCTGAAAGGGTTCCTGATGGAACCTTTATAAAAGATTCTACCAGGAACTGAAGGGGTTCGCCGAGGGGTCAAGACAAATAACCCTACATGGTAGTCAGTGCTTTTATTTTTCTTTATTTATGTGGGAGGTAACACTGGCTGGCACAGTGCTGCAGTCACAGCTGCAGGTAATTTAGTAATCAGTACTAATGTGTATTTATCTCTCCTGCAGTGAGGCTGGAGGCTCCTTTACTGATTGCACATGCCACAATCGTCACCTGGATTGGGCTGCAGCAGTTATTGGTGAATTCATCACCAAGTTTGTGTCCTTCCTTAGTTTTTAGTAACTACTAGCTAGTTTCAAACTTGTGATTTCAGACAATTTTAGTATTATTTATACATTAATTCATGAAGAAATATGTGTTTCACAGTCTGGTATTCATGTAGTTTAGAGGGAGTGGGAAATATGAGATTCTGCTAAAATACTAGATGTAATTTGGAAATGTGGTCTAATGTTATTGGCATAATTATTGGCATTTAATTTTACCTGCATTGTGTTTTTTTTTTTTAAATTCAATTTACAGTCTTCAAAGTGTAGCCAAGATATGTTGACCATATTCCTTTATACTTTAACAGGTCATAACATATAGACATTTTTCACAGAAGCCACGTTGATATGAAATAGTAGGCTACACACAGGTGCTACCAATGACACTGGGTAAGGTCCAATTAGAGCAGCATTTTTTCCGTGAGGAAACCAGCACAATAGCAGCACCCTGACTCTATTTGACCTGAATGGAATTTAACTTTAATTAGTATCACCAGTAACACTTGTGTATACACTACTAAGAAGCGTTAGCTTGGTCAGATGGTTCCACTGACATATTGTGAGGAACTGGATAGAGGATGCAAAGATGGCACTCATTCAGTCCAATGAGAGTTGCTTGCCTGGTGCAGAAGCCAAAAAAAATTCTAGCTTACAGGTTTACTTCCTGGTTTGATGGCCCACTGGATAGGCACAGTAGAGTTTGCTGCAATACTGTGAGAGGCCACTGGGAAAAACTGGTCACAAGGCTGAGAGGCAATGCCGTGTCTAGTTCTATTAAACTTCTATGGTTGGTTCAGTTAACTAGATATTAGTATCACCCAGCAGTATGGCTTTTTTTTCAACCTTTAGGGGAGTTTCACAGAGAGCAATGCTCTTGTTTCAGGAACGCCCTGATCACATTCACACAGTTACACATTCACACCTGGAAACTGCCCAGTACGACCACAGTCTGATTCACCGGCCACTAAGCAGCTCCACTGGAGCCATTGCTTAAGGGCACATCAGTGGTTATTTATGTAACTTTATTTTACTGATGTGTAAATCTTCACTTTGTGTATGTTAAAACGTAAGAACAGTTCGTGTGTGCATGAGTATCTGATGGTAACTTCTCTATCGATATTAGTGACTGCCGATATATGCTGATATTAAAACAAAGCGAGGCCATGTATAATTCCATTATTCAACGCACATTGCAATTTACAATACATGATGTAATAAGCCAGCAACATGCTGTTTTAGATGGATTTTTATTAATCAATATCTGGTGTGATCAGGACTTCACGAAGGAGAAGGTTCATGTTGTCTCCACCCTCCTATCCTTGTTGAAAAAAACAAAACTGACCAACCTGTAAGATTTTCTAGTGCAGTAACTCCCACATGATCCCTCACTGGCTTCCCACTCACAAACACTACCAGCTGAGTTCAGTGCAGTGCCAAGCCGAGCCAGGGCACCTTTGCGAGCAATTAAATTCAGGTCAGCGCATGGTGGGTAAATGTTTTTGCATTTGTAACACCCGGGAACCCTCATGCCTCGCTTTTATCTTGCCAGCCAGGAACAATTTCTCTCCAAACAATGCTGTATAATCTGCAAGATGTAATCACTATACCCAAGGCTGCAATTTGAGGATATTGGCAATGACAAAACAACTGCAGCCTTTACAGTCGCATACATTAGCTCAACAGTGTGGCTCTGCTTTGGGTGGGCTATGTGTTTTAGGAGAGAAAAATGCAACACAGTGTCAATCCTGCTGATCAAACATGGTAAAACTGTTGGTCTGGTGGTTCACAGCAGTCATATTTGTTCCTGATAGCTTTGCATTATATATGTATATGTCACCTACAGTTCTAACTTTTAGCTGACCCCTGCATCATACTACTGTATTGACAGGATATCAGCAGTGAATACATGCTCTTACCTGCACGGTAATAGCGGTCCAGCTTCTCCCATAGGGGCTCATCCTCACGCTGGAGAAAGGACAACTTGAGAGGTTCATAGATGGATCCTGAGGAAGGATATATGTGTTACACTCAAGCTTTGAAAGTGGTAAGGAAGGCAATCTATTTATCATTATACGATACAAGGTTGTAAATTGAAATGAAAGTTGCAGTCCCCTCATGGTTGTAAAAAAACGTCAATCATTGTTTCCTCAGATGTCTTGTTTTGCCCACAATCGAAATATATTCAATTTCATTTATAAAGGAGTATATAACCCCCCAAAATATACATTTTAGAAGCTGAAATCAGAGAATTTTGACTTAAAAAGACAAAAAGTTGAATTGATTAATCATTGCTGCTCTGCTTCATTTGATACCTTTTTTTCAAAGGTTCTTCTTTGTTGTGATTGGCTGCTCGTAAAAACATATAAATTGTAATTTTTGCTCTTGATCTGGGTACAAAAAGGATCAGTTGGAGGTATCGTTTGATTGGAGAAGTTTCAATACTTCTTGGTACTGTGTTATTTCAATCGATACCTCCAATTTACAGAGTACTAATACCCAGCCATATTCTGGGTAAAATATATTTTAAAAAAAGACATTTATACACCCATGAATGTGTGTACATTATATATGATACATTAATATGTAATTAATAATAATAATTAAATAATAAATGTAATAATAAATTTGTAATTCTGTAGTTTCTGTAGTTTACTGACCTATATTTTTTTTTCAAATTTCAATTTGAAAAAAGCAATTTAGTTGCTGCATGAATCCATAAAGAATCCTTAAAAATGGATCTCAGTTTTGTCTCTTCAACTTCATTAATATTATGCCTTAAAGCTACTACAAGGAACTTTCAAATTTTGATGATTTTGCAGGCCCCTGTGGACAAACGCAGTAGAGTCTCCACCGTAATAACCACAAAATATAACATTAAAAGTAAAAATACCTAAATTTAAACCTCCACCCGCTTCTTTTTTAACTGGCTATCGCACTATTCACTGTAACTTTTCCAGGGAAAATGTAATGGTCTTGTTGACTTGTGTAGGTAATATAAAGGCATCAGTAATAGATTTCATAACCAGTTAAAAGCTCCTTGTAGCAGCTTTAATGATTTAACTGGACTAAGGTAAAAATAAAGGGCAACAGTTTTCATTTCAGAGTCACAGTTTTTTCAAAGACAATAGTCTAATGTCAATGCGTAGATGAAAACAGGTTTGAAGTTAGAAAAAGCTTGTGTATACCTTCATAAATACCTTCATTTTTCCATCAAATTTTCATATTTCCAATGAACATAAGAGGAAATAACAATCACAGATAAACAAACAATAGCCACATGCTATCAGTAATTTCTGCTTTTTCACTGCAACACACAGCATAACAAAAGACTCAACACACAAAACAATTTTCAGGCCCAAAGCTAAAAATTTCAAATGGTAATGTGGCTCGCCTTCACATATTCCCTAACATTTTTCCCTCTGAGCTGAGAGAGAGCCAGGAGTTTGAGGGAAACCCCTATCTGTTATACTTTCTCTATTTTCAGACACTTTTCACTTTGCTGAGATTTGCATTTTAATAGGTTCGACCTTGGGTCAATACCACAGGTACTGAAAAATTCACATTCTGGCTGAAATTAGCATAATTTCCATCAGCTTAAAAGTTGCAGGGGACAAAGCCAATCCATCTCTTTTTAAAGATAACACTTTAAAAGAGCATAGAGGGAGTCCAATATTCCAGTTTTAATTTCTAACATGAGATCAGACAAATGTGGGCAGTCTTTGTTTGGCCAATTTTAACCAATCTAACGACAAACTTCAGTGATGCACACCTCTCACACTATTACAGATGCAGTGCATTGTATGATTTATTAATATTGTACATATTGTGCGTCACTTCTGGATCTTTGATGCTTACTGTGGAGGAACAAGATAATCCACATAAACCAACATAATTCACTGTCAACAGCGTGAGAGCTCAAGAGTGTGACTGTCTTATGATTTGTTTTCTCATGATTAAAGATAATAATAATAATTAAGCCTCACAATCAACAAATAAAGTAACCAATATGAAGCAAGATATCAGAATGTGTCAACTTCACATAATCTTTATCTCAAGACAATGAGAAAATGGATGAATGATAAGCTTATATTTGATTTCCAGTTCACAATATATGAAGGCAAACATGTTTTCCTGTGATCGTGAAATAATTATGTTGTGAACACAATAAGCTGCTCGTGTCCAGATAACAAATAATTTCCTTGTGATCTTTACCCGTGTCCTCTCTGCCTGGCCTTCTGTGTGCGGCTGACTGCATTGTTTTCCTCAGATCTGCTGCCACTACTTACCGAGTCTGTGAACTTTCCGATGGGGCCGGGCAGTCGCAGCCACTGAACCGGCCATTCTCAAAAGGTGAAATTAAGGCCAATCGTCTCTCTCAGCTAAATCACAAATCTACACAGCAATTCACAGGAAGGAGTTAGTAGCACAGAGTTTAGATTTTTAGACATGCATGAATCAACAGTCAATTACACCTTGTTGTGATGATGATCATGAACAACATGCAAGGAATTACAATGCATTGTATTTACTTATGAATGCAAGTTATTTTACCCACAGAGAGATGCAGAATGATGATGAATTACCATATGATGGTAATGTAATTATGAGACAGACTTTAGCAGAATGACTACATAACTAAATTAGAAGGCAGAACTTGACTGATTATTGCTCTTTATGCTCCATAACATTCACTTTAAAATGCTATGGTCTCAGAATGCTGTACTGCTCTGTTAATACTGCTGTCATATGAAAATTAGGAGGATTGATGCGCCTTATTGCGTTTTTTAATTAATGTAAAAGTCATTATATTTGCTCCAAGATCAGGATATGTTTTACTTCCATTTTCTTTGCAAGCTGCCTTTTAGCAGATACCAGTTTTTCAAATAACAGCAGTTATTAAGACACTACCAGATGAATCAATTATTACTACAGCCCAGAGGTGGGAGTAAGTCACCAATGTGCAAGCAAGTCTCAAGTCTTAACCTTCAAGTCACACGCAAGTCCCGAGTTACTGTGGAGAGAATCAAGCAAGTCAAGTCGACTCCCTGAGAGTCAAGCAAGTCAGGTCAAGTCACTGCTCTGGTCAAGCAAGTCACAAGTTCAGTCATACGAAATACTGATGATCCCCCCCAATTTTATTTTCACCATTAAAATCTATGGAAATGGATTTCAGAGTTCTTCTTCTAAACACATTATACATGTTAGGAAAGAGTTGCTAGAGATGTGAAAAGACAGATAACTGTATTGAATCGTGGAGTTTGAGCATTAAACTGTTGTTCGTGATTTCCGAATTCACGATTCTTAGGGCCGACCTGAAGTGATGGAGCGGACACACCCCCAGCATTTCAGAGCAGAATAAAACTGCTCCTTTTTTCATGATTTTGAAACCTAATTTAATATACATCTCCTGCTCTGGCTCCCCTTCAGGAGGATCACACCATTTCCCCTTGGTCTTTTAACACATCTGTCTAATGTGCTTCTCATACTGCATGTAGCTGTCCTCTTTTTACTACCATCAACAACAACATAATCCTTGAATTCAAATTCTATCATTTTTGGACCCTCCATGATAGATGATTGAAAAATGCAAATATTTAAAAAAAAACAAGTCAAGTCCTCAAATCTTTTATCAGTGTTAGTCAAGCAAGTCTCAAGTCCTCAAATTTGTACGTCTAACTTGAGTGAAGTTATGTGACATGAGTCCCCCACCTCTGCTACAGCCTAGACAGTGTAATAATAATAATACACTACGTTTCCAATCACAACATTTCCTCTTATTTGGATTCAAACCCATGAGAGTGAGAGTTTAAAAAGACCATCATAATGTATGGTGTCTTTCTCAGATGTATCATGACTAATCATTGGTGTAAGTAGTATCATATCTTACTTAAAAGGACAGTGTACTATCCATCTGGATTTTTTCGGCGTGTGAGTTGCAGAGTTTTGAAGATATCGGCCATAGAGTTGTCTCTCTTCTCTCCAATATAATGGGATTAAATGGCACTTGGCCATCAAAATTCAAAACCAGTGTCTTTTTCCAAAAATCATGACCTGTTTACTCAAGATAAGGCACAGACCTTGTTGCAAAAGAAAGTAGTTCCTACATGACACGGCTCACAAAAAGGTCTGTGGAGTAACCAGGTCAAGACTTTTGGTAAGAGGCACTGGTTTTGAATTTTTCAAATGTATTTGTTTTGGTGCTTTGAGCATCACCAGCTGAGTGGCATTTAGTCACATTATATTGGAAATAGGAGGAGGCCGATTTCTCCATAACTCTATTTTTGATTTAGGGGTGAAATGTCCTGTTAAGCAAAAGTAGTCATATCAAAGTGTAGACATACTCAGCCACAAGTAAAAAAAAATAAAAAAAAGTACTTAAGTTACAATACACAAGTATAAGCAGAAATTATACTTAAAGTATCAGAGGTAGCACTCATTCTCATCCAAAGTATTACATTTAGACATGTTTAACTGTATATTTATTATTGGACTTATTCAGATTCATTATCATCTAAGTGGAGCTCATTTTAATATATTTTATTAACTGATCACACGCTTGACATCAAAATCTGGTAACTGATACATATCTGTAAAGTAAATGTAGTGGATCTGCCTCTGAAATGTAGTGGAGTACAAGTAGAAAATATCATAAAATGGAAATACTGAAGTAAATAACGAACTTATCTCAGATTTGTTCATACAGTACTTGAGTACATATACTTAGTTACATTCCATCACTGCTGCAAATAAAGGTGTTCCTACATAATGGTGATAAACACCAGTTACTGTTACGTTTTTTAATCTTGTATTGTAACAATCTTCAAAGTTTTATAATGGGAAGTCCCAGGCTGCCTACAAGTGCAGGAACAGCACAGTTAATAAGGTTCAACAGGCCCTCTACTCACACTTCATGCAGCACACTCAGTACAGTACAGTGTTCTATGGCTGAGATGTAAACAGCTAAAGGAGACCTGGTGAGAAGCTCTTAAAATAGCCCCCCACTGCTGCACATTTACACCTCTGACCTTTCATGCTTGTACAGTCACTGCAGTGGACAAATTAAATGGGCAGATACAAATCAAATGTAAGCCCGTGTTCTCTGGCTTTACAAACAGACAGTCGCACACAAGCACGGGCACAACAGAAACAACCGGGCGTGTCACATTGTACAATGTCATGCAAAGTTAATATGTCAGACCTGATCTTTTTGATCGGGATTTGAATTCCAAGAGTTTCCAGCCGACATCTGCCAGGCTCGCCATGTTTACACAGTGTCAAGATAGCAAGAAAGCTCGAGGATTTCCGGTGTCGTCCTCTAAAATAAAACGGGGACAGGAAGGCTCCCAATGAGTCATCGTTGTGAACAACACAAATGTGAAAGGCTGGTGTTACCTTTTCACAGACACCTCAATACAGTGTGAATAAAGTTTCACGTAGTGTTAATGAGTATGATGGTCTTTTATTTGTTATATTATGTTCACTTTATTTACTTTCCAGCTTTTTTATTCTGAAGGTAAGCTTTCTTCACTTCCGATTTAGCCCTAGCTAACCTCCTTTGACTTGACGCAGCTGTCAACTGTCAAACTACCCCGAAAGCACGACACTGACGTAAACGAGGAAATTATAATATGTCATTGTTTACGCTTATTTCAGTGTATAGCCTCCATAGGTCTTGAAAATAATGAAAATATCAACGCAGGTGTCTAAATTTAAAAAGAACATTTAATGTGCTGCGTCATTTAATAACAAGAAGCTGCTATATAACCCTGCCGTAAAGCTCTATGCCGTATTGCAGTTGGTGTTGTTGTGAGGAACTGCATTAGCTCAAGGATGTGGATATTTAACATCAATATTTTGGCTTTTTTGTTACTTTTTGTGGGGCAGTACAACACATTTGCTCTTCAGGATGTTACGGCGGACCTTTTCGGTGCCGAAAATTATGGGACGGTGGCAGCGTTTGGAGATTTTTACGCTGATAAACAGACAGACATCTTCATCATCAGAGAGCGTATGCTAATTCTCCTGTACTCTGTTGTGTTACCTTGTTAACCGCTCACACAAATTATGTATAGTGTCCGATAAATATTTATCGCGAGGTTTTAATTATAGCTATGGATAAAATTGTACCATGACGAAAAGTAATCGCTATAATTCCATACTGTACTGTACAACGCCCAACGCCGACGCCTCAGCTAGTTAATTTTTTTTAAAGCCACTGAATGAGTGTGGTCCATATTACATTAACTCTAATTAGTCTACATATGTCGAACTATGCTATGTGGTCTTCTTATTATTTCAGAGACTGAAGTGGTGATATTTTTGGCTGATTCGAAAATACCTTACTTCAAGCCCAAAGTTAACATCACTAAGGACGTTTTTCCAAGGTACGTGTGACTGTCAGTGCTACTTTATTGTCAATTAATGTTATAATATCTGTGTCATATAGTAATTTGCTTTTGTTTGTCAGTACTGAGAAGGTGACTCACGGTCAGAGTGGTGAAGTTTACTCTTTGGGAGTAGACATCTTCATAGCAGCCATATTGATATGATATGAGTAGTGCAAACACAGGTGTTACCAGTGATACTGATTAAGTTATCGCTGGTAACACCTGTGTTTACCAAGTTTTCAAGTCAAAATTGCTTGCAAGCTAAAAAGAACTACTGTATAGCAGGAGTACTTAACTTGGTTAATTAGTTGATGTATTAACTTATTAACTAAATTAACTGGGTGCAAGGATTGACAGATAAATGAGATATTTTACTGAGTTTAATAAATGCAACTGCATTTTAGTTGTGAATGCTTTGGTAACATTTGAAAGAGATTTTACAACATTACACATTGCTGGAACTTCTTCCATCATGCTATCACTGAAATGTTGGAATGATTCATAAACATACACGGCTCCTACTGGGGACAGAATGAATATATTTAAGTAAGTTTTTTTGGTATCAAATATATGTCTATGGGATCAGAAGTAGTCTCATTTCTGCTTTACTTTTGCTTCTCATGAGCTCAAAGTTCTATTTTATGCTACTGCACTTTCACAGCCTGAAAACCATCACACAAAGATCAACTTCCTCTTGGGATTGGTACTGTTTTAAAAATTATAATACACTTTTGGGATACCAATATCAATGGAGTACTCCATTCAATACCATTTTTAAACTCGCATACTTTTGGACATTTTGGTGGCATCTCAGCACTTCACCACAACAGACTGTATGTAGTAGCTAGTTTTAGCTGCAGTAGTGGCCCAATCACACTTCTCTCTTCCTAACAACATAATTTATCTCATCATACAAAACTTACATATCTGTCCTTCCTTTCTGGGAAAAATAGTGTGAGTCAATTTATTTTCATTGTGAATTAGAAACTTGGCCCTCTATTTGGGGTCAGATTTGGTCAGTGGGTCACAAGTTGAGTTTTACTGGTCCATAGCTATGCAATAAAAAGCTGAATCACCATGTCACTGGCTGTCATTTTAATGGTCAATCTTCCTATTCAGTAAGACCATCATCACCAGTGTGGTTCCTGGAGACTATGATGGAGACTCTCAGATGGATGTCCTTCTTACAGCTCAGATGAACACCAGGACATCTGTTTTCATCTTCTGGGGCCACAACCAGACATTAGGTACAGTCCTAACAGTGATGGGTGCTGAGGGTGGGTGGTAGCCAGAGAACACCGATGAAGGATTTAGCTCACTCTTTTGATAGGCCTTATATATGGATAGTTTTACTCTGTTGGTAATTGTATTTTTTGTTCACATTGTGATATATAAAATCAATGGTTTACAAAATCCAGCTGATCTCCTCAGTAAAACTATGGTTGAGTAGACCAGGGGCCTTGTTCATAAAAGTGTTCTTTGATTTATACTTAAACTTAGTCTTAAGTTCCTTTCTGGCAGTGTGGTTACATTATATTCATAAAAGATACTGAGCATATAAAACCTTGCTTACACACCCATTGAATGTGGGAGCAAACAACACACATGTTTTTACTATTGTTTGAAGCTGCGATTTCACTGGCCACCAAAGTTGAACTGAAACACGAATTTGTGCATGTGTGCCTCAGCCTTAATTCTGTGGATGAAATAGTGAGTTGACAAAGAAATCCGAACATGTAGCTTGGGAGTGTGTTGCAATTAATTCCTCACACCATAAATTTCTATCACATTGTTCATAAAGCCAATGCGAAGTTTAGTTCACAGATTTGAGCACATATGCATCCCAGACTGCAATACCCCTCCATAACCAGCAGGAAAGTCACTTGTGTCATGTTTGGACTTTGCTCAGAGATAAGATCATTTCCATGTCAAAATAATAATAATAATTCCAGCTTGCATACCTTTGCTGTGTCTCACAGTCACCCCTTTGCTTTCCTGTCAGTCTTCAGCTATGTCAAATAAAGGCACAAAAAAAGTCCCAAGAAACGCTTACATTAGAAAAAGAAAGGTTTTATGAATTACACCTTATACCTTTTCTGCGTAAGTCATACTTAAGATCATGATTGTATGGTTGTTTTATAAATCACATCCCTTTTTTTTACAGCAGAGATTTTGACTGTCAAACACAGGTGTAACTAATTACATCACTAAATTCTGCACTGCTTTGCTGAAATTGCGCGAGTGGAGCCATCATTAATGTTATCACTTCCACCTGAGTTTTTTCCTGCAATGACGAGAGAATGTCTGTTGTGCGAAAGTAAATGGATCTTCGTAGCAAGGTTTGTTGTAGGCAACTGGACTTCATAGAGTTCTTGAAGACGTTTCGCCTCTCATCCAAGAAGACTCTTGGATGAGAGGCTACGAATACCATGACCTGGATGACTGAGAACCTTCACAGACATAAATGGATCTTATTCATTTGAGAAGAATGAAAACAGGACCATTGTACAGTTCAGTATGCAGACTTTTTACAGAGACGAAAAGAACATTTCATGAAGCAAACATGTAAAATCTAAGAAGGCTACCTTGCTCTCAAGTGCACTGTCAGTGCAGTAAGAGTACCTTGCGTCCTCTGTGTCGAAAATTCTGGCAGACTGTGGAAAGTTTATCTGTTAAAAAGTAATAAACTAAACTAAAACTGCTAGTCTAAATTTATGCTGCAAAGCTGTTAATAAGCCTGAGTTTTTCCCAAAATCTATACAATGTCCACTTACTTCCTATAGGTTTTTTCCACAGAAGTCATTTTGACACGTCGCCGTGGGGAAAGCACAGATGTAAGAATAAGATTAATGATGGCTGAATTCAGTTTAGGTGTTTCATTTTCAAGTCCTACTACAGTTCATGCTGCCTCACTGTCACACTGTTATCGCTTATTGCGACACTAGTGACACTAGACACTGTGAAAAAGGCCTATTATCATTCAGTCCAGAATGATGAATATAAACTACACAACTGTGAAATTACTTTCCATACTTACTTATATATTAATACTATAGCATGGTATACAGTGATATGTTCCTTGAAGTGGTGCAGCAGTAGTCGTTAACTTAAAAGTCCATTGTGTAAGATTTAGTTGGATTTATTAGCAGAATATGGAAGAATCAGCTGAAAATAAGAATTGTTGCTTTTTCGTTGCCTAGAATGAGTCCTTTATATCTACAGAGGGCGTGGTTTCTCCATTGAGGCTGCCATGTCTCGACCATAGCACAGAAAGTAAACAAAATCAGCACTGGCTCTAGATACAACCTTTTGCATTTTGCGCAAGTTGCATGGCCGCCATAGGTTTTCCATAGGTTCTTTAAATGGGCATTATGATGGTATCACATAGATGTCAAGTGTTATGTGTACTGCTCCTAGTAGATAAAAGTACTTTTTTGTGAACTTCAAAGTTTCTTTGGGTAGCAACAGTTGCAGTTACAACCTCAAAGGAAATAACACATTATTTGATAGGCTATGTTATTTATTCTTTTAGAAGACAAAATGCCATTTAAACATGTACCAAGAATTCATGAGCTGAAGTAGACGTAGAAACCTATCAGCAGAGGTTTTATGTCAAATTTAAGGCCCTTGTTTTTTTTTTTACTATAAGTCAGGCAAAAAAAGGTACTGGATGTTTTTTTGTGCCCAGCTGAATATTTAATTGAAATTTGTTCATAGCTGTTGACGCCAGAACCAAGGAAAATCTGTTTAGCCTGACTTGACCAGCCAACTGATTTTCTGTGCTGCGTTTTTGTGAGACCACACATTACTCAGGCCCTCTTGCAACTCTTCGTTTTCTGCAGATATGAGTGGGTGGATCATGCTGAACAAGACCTTTGCAGATCAGCCTCTTATTATGGAGTAAGTATCAATCTGAATGGTGTTAACAGAAACTCTACTTTGGTTTCAAAATACAGTATTGTTCAAGTTAAGATAAGTTCAAGTTCAGTCCAATACAACACCACTACTGAGTATGGCCTCAGAATTGACCTACAAAACTCTTAACAGCGTTAATAAAAAACTGAACATGGTGAAGAATTTATTGCAGGACTGTAGCATTAGTTTGTACTTGTATGTGTTAGTGTATCTAATAAAATATTACCTCAGTGTAAGTTTTAATAAAGTGATTCAATTTCAATGAAAAAAAAATCTTCCCACAGTTTCAATGGGGACATGATCCCAGACATTTTTGGAGTTACTGACCCTACATCCACTGAAGTCTGCTACCTCACCACCAGGTAATGTAATCGTTTTTAATCTCACTTAGAATTTCCCATGTTTATTTCTAAAACTCTCATACCTCGAATTAAATGATAAAATGCAGAGCTTTTAACTCCCGTTGTTGTCTTGTGGTTTTTCTCCCCTTTAGGGTACCCAAGTGTGTGAATGCACTGAGTTCACCTGTCAAGATGCGCATTCCTCACTCTAATGCTTTCATTGACCTCAACAAGGACTTCACCGCCGGTGAGTCAGCGATGTTTAAGCAATGCCTAACAAATGTAAAATGTGTTGGGTTGTTCAGAGTATACAGCATACTCTTCAGGAAAGTTGTGCTCGACAAACACGTCAGTCTTATCAAATCTTTGCATTTATAGCCATGTGTGTTTTGAAAACACACACAACCTTATTGACAAAAGCTCTTACTTTTTTAACAGCAGATTTCATAGGCTAAGTGGTAATGTCACCTGCTAAACCTTGCATATGTGTGGAAAGAAACTTAATTGGAGGTAGGTACATTGGAGGTTCAATCTGAAAGTCATATCACAGGAGGTCGAGATTTGATTCAAGGTTGTTTTTTACAGTTCTGTTCTTCTGTTTCTCTCTGTCAGGCAAACTACTCCTGACAATTCCTGCTTAGTTCTTATGTATTTGGGAGTGTTTCCTTTCATTGCCTCAGGCTGACCATTGTCTGAACTCTGGACTTATTTCATAAATTAATCATTGCAAGTCCAGTTCTTTGTTTAGAGGGACACATTTCCCACATCACTGATGGACTGAAACTACACTAGTATAAAGAATCGTCTCTATGAGGGAGCAGGATGATGAGGGGACTATAAATGGACATTGTACTGTAATGTAAGGATATGATTTAAGACACTAAGAGCAAGCATCAAAATGTCCTTACTCGAGCCTACTGTAAATTATAGTCAGGGCTAATTCATTTTCTGTCTCTGTATGTTTCAGTATAGGTGTTTGCTAACACTAAATGTGTAAGTGAAAGCAGCTATAAAACCAGACATACCCACCTTTACTCAGACCTCGCTGTGTTCGTCGTAGGTCACATTGTGCCATGTGCCATTGATTCACGATGGCTGAGACCTAAATTACCACCACCTTCTTGTATACTGTAGCTTATTCCTCCACTATGGGCCTCATGTGTTTCTCAACATGGATCAATAAGTGTTATTAATGGGTAGGAGAGTGCTGCGTACAAAACAAGACACAATGGAGTTCTGGAGTGAGATACAAGAAATCAAAGTGGAACAAAAGACCACCAGTGCTGAAATGACAAATCCTTTACAGCACCTTGGGAGGCCGTTTTTGAAAAGGGGTTTAATTCTGCACATTTAATTACAGGAGCCCCTCCAAGGACCCACATGCCTTTGGCACAATTGGTATTTTTGATCGTACATGTCTCTTCTCAAAAGCTACACAGCAAAAAGTCTCAAGTTTAATCTGCTAGTAGTACAACCATACAGCTTGAGTCTACAAAACCAGTTTCACAGTGGTTCCGTTCGTGTTGAAATGTTCAATTTTCCAGACTAGGTGAAATCACAGATGCCTCAGTGCTCACACACTAGTTTGATAGCTAGTTGGATTGAGCTGGGCAATATATGTATATTATATCTTTATCATAATATGAAACAAAATAAAGTCTAACTTATATCAGCAGATATCAGTAAATGTAAGGAAGTAAGTGTGTAATTGTTGTCTTTTCCTGATATCAATGACTGCATTACATTTAAGTGATGTAATTTTCTGAACCTAACCAGATGTTTCCAGCTGTTCTATTATTTGGCTTTAAGTCATAATATCCACATTACTGATGATTATCTATCAAAAATCTAATTGTGTTAATATTTTGTGAAAGCACCCCTACAATATTGTCTGAATGTCAATATTAAGGTTTTGGTCATAATTGGCCATAGCCTGTCTTGCTCTAAAGTGCACTGTCAGTACATGTAGAGCATTTTGTGCCTTTTGTGTATGTGTCCATCTACTAGCTGGATGTACCTGGACTGCATTCCTTTTTGAAGCAGGTTGGGGACAAGTGGGCACACCAAATAACAGATAGCACCCATAGCTCTTTTCCACTATGGAAAGTTAATGACCCTGAACCTGAAGCTTCATATTACCTCAACTTTTAAGAATCTTTAAGGCTTTGGTTCTAGGTTCAGTCTTGTGTTTCTATTGTGTTTTACAAACCAGAAAATTTTGGATATAGTATCACTGAAAAGGTGACATCACTTTTAAAACCAGGACAAACAGAGTAATGTTTACACTCTCACAGGCAGGATCCAAAATTAACTTTTTGTGCATTAGCCAAATGGCTAGTCAATGTTCAAATTTAATCAGCCACTGAATCGAGTGTTGTTGTTGAGTTGTTTTTTGTCTGGTGAGTGAAGCAAATCTACCAGTCAGTTTGGTTGCTGGTGGTTTGGTGCTAATTTTTAAGCCCTGCTAACAGGCCAGTGCAGTTCAGTTGTGAGACAGACAATATTGGATAAAAGTGGCACTATTAATGATTTTCTGTCACATTTACATGTAATTACTATAAAGGTATTGTCATTAGATTATTAGAGGAGAGTAGCAGCAGTAGGATCTGCAGAGGGTGGTGGATAGAATGAAGCAAGAGACCCGCACCAGACCTCCTCCCACCCCATTGACCAGCTCTCTTGAGCCGGCCGCATCCCTCAGGACAGGTCATTTGCCAGCCCTGCTCTCTCTCTCTCTGTGCCCTGTAAAGCAAAACCAGATAGCACTGTATCGCCTCCTGAATCAGTTGTGGTGGAGAAAAGACTGTGGGATACACTGAAATTGTTTCTGAGCTCTTTTTTTTCAAAGGGAAAATACAATCTAGCGATACAGCGGGTGGTCTCTCTGCCTCACTACTTTAAAAACAAATGCACAATCCATGACAATGGCTACACATTAAGTTATATGTTATTAAGTTCATGTCAATGAAAAGGCCTATGACCTGTATCCTGTGTGGTTTATAATGTACTGTACGTCATGAAGTCATCAACATATGCTTAGGGCTCAGTATTAATTTTTTTTTTTTTTAGTTGGCTGTTATGCTGCGTTGTTTGAGATGATTAACTTGCAAATTAGTTGAAACTGGAGAAATAATAACCACATGATCTTTTAAAAACAATCTGTGTATTTTTCAGTGAAAACTGGTAAGAACTGCAAACAATGATGAGCCTTAAATATACTTTGTGTAGAGGAGGATTGCCATATTTTTTGGTGCTGGGTGGTGCGTGGTTTATAAAGTCTTATCTAGACAAATGCTGACCTCTGTTCTTGTAACAAAAATCTCACAGGATGAACAAGTGGTGTAGTTGTAAACTTGAAAATTACAGTTATTGCTTCCTAAAGTGTGTTCTACAGAGTAACTCCAGAGGAAACTCTTGGAATCAGACAAGAGGCCACCAATTTTCAAGTTGACTAAGAGAGAGCGGAATAGCCATTTTCTTCACCAGTGAATGGAGAAATCACCTCGTTCTTGTTTTACAGCATCTCACTCCTGTCCTTCTGCCCACCAAGTGTAGCGCTGTCACTTAGACTTATGGGAGGATTTTTTTGCCCCTCTGGAAACTAATCCTCGTGTTTAAGGTAATCACAGAGGATTTAGTCATGTCATACTCACTGCAGGTATCTCTTTGTGTCGTGTGGTTTTATTTCCAGGTCTGTCACAGTTCAGCCAGAGCAGATTTTAATTCATATTTAATCTGTTTAGGGATTACGAGAAAGTCAATAAACTAAAAGAAATCCTGGTGGCAATATTTGATGTTTTGGCTTTAATACAGATCGGATTGTGTTGGGACATCATTGCTTTTTATTGCTTTATCAAGTGTGCTGCAATTCATCAGCCAGTGTGATGGTCTGCATGTCAGCCTGCTTTTACTCTCTTGATAGGCTTTACACAGCCTATCAAGAAGTCACTTCTCACTTCCATTACCCTGCACATATGTACACACACTCACTCATACAAAGGCACAAGGACATGAATCCTTGTGATATCTTAAGTGCATTCAGTTTTCTGTGAGTGAATGTGCTGCAGAAGGAGAACCAGTGTTGTACATCTGGTGGATGTCATGACTGTTTGGCTGCCACTGTCTGCGGGGGCACGCAGACAGAGAGAGAGAGAAAGAAAAGAGGAAAGTAGCAGGAAGTGGTGGAGAAATAAAGCTGAGTCGGATGGATGCCTTGAAAGAAAAGGATTGTAGGAAAGATAAAGGGCAGAGGAGGACTGGGAGGGGGAAGATGAGCAAGGCGGTGGGTGAGTCTTCAGCATGGCTCAGCTCACTGTCTGCTGTGACCACCTGCTCCTCTAAGCGTTACCGGCTGGAGCGTCACAGTATGGCTTAAGGAGGGAGAGAAAGAGTTTTAAAGACAATCTGGGTCCTGCTAGTTATCCAGTTTAAGAGAAAGTACAGCTGGAAGCTTTTCAGCTGACAATAGGTCTCATGCCAGAGCCACTCGTACAAACAGATTTGTTTGGTTTGTACAAATGATTTCACAGAACTTGTGGCATTTACCAGTTTTCTTGTATTTTGAATTGTCTTTTAGATACCAACATAATTTACGACTGGTCCAGACCTGTCATAGGAGTCATGTGCAGTTGATCTGCTGTCATCCAAACCAAAGTTTTTCACTAATGACTTTATGTTTCATTAGTTTGAGACATTTTGAGTTTGAAAAATATTTTACACTTGTATGTATAATTACCTACTATCAGTTGTATTGGCCGTATATCTTCACCTGCAGGTTTATAAAGCCACTGTCCAGGGGAACATCCTCACTCGTTCTTTCCTCTATCTCCGTGATTGAAAGTTCCCATTGACCCCCTCCTCCCACTGCTCCCGATTACCCCTTGCTGTGACGAGTTGTTTGTTGTTTGTTTTTCATTGAAGCCATTTTCATATCAAGACTGGCGAGAATCCTGAGTTAAGTCGAGCCCCAAGTCCTAAACTTTGTGTTGAATCCTAAACAACTCATAATATAACAGTGAGTTTCCAGCCTCATTGATGTGCAAAGGCACTTAGCTGTTAAGCTAATATTAGCTAAGCATTAACTTATAAATTAGATTAATAATATTAACCTTAACTTACCTTATGTCTGTACCTGCAGCAACATGCTCATATGACGGCCTTGTTCACGCTACACTGAAGCATCTGTCTGTATAGGCTCTGTATTGTACGTACATTTCAAAGCATCCAGCACCAAATGAGTGTCCAAACTTTCCGTGCAATATGCAGTTTTGCTTTGATATGCATGAATATTCCTGATCTATTTTCCATCAACATGATGTATAAGCACTATACTGTGTGTGTGTGTGTGTGTGTGTGTGTGTGTGTGTGTGTGCAAGCACAGTGGGTGTGGATGAGCAAAAAACAAGAAAGTAATAGAGTGCCAGTGGCTGCACAGGCAGGTGTTGGTGGTTGGAGCAGTGAGATTAAAGTTTAGCAATGAAGTCAAATGGCAGTAAATGTACACTTTGCCCTCGACAACACTCCAGAAAAGGTCTAAGAATTCCCCTTGTCTTGCTTACCAGTTGCTGGTTAAAGTGAGTAGAGACATACACTGCTACTACTGGTAGACACACTCTGCTTTGCACAATTAACGAAATGTGGCTAAGAAACATTTTCAGCGTCTTTTTACTGATCACCAGCCTTGCAATTATGCGCATATTGTCAAAAAATAGACTTGAAGTCAAAATAAACACTCTTTGGTATTTTTGTCCAACTGTAGCTCAGTAACATAATGTTAGTTATTCAACGTTCTCTCCTGCAACTTGATTGGATGGTGTCGGATTGGATCAGGACAAAATGGTTCTAAAGACTGTGGGCAGTTGAGTGTCGGCTCGCTATTCATGAATGAAAAGTTGATTTAGGAAATTAATTGATTCATGCAACACTTTTGAAATAACATACTTTTGAATATGATATGGTGTAAGGTGCTATGTGTTTTCAAGTCAAAAGCCTCCACTCCAAGTGAAATCCCAAGTCATGGGTTGAGTCCAAGTTGAGTTGCAAGACTTTTTTTAGTTTGTTAAGCCGAGTCTTAAGTTATCAGAGTTTTAACCGAGTCTGTCTGGAGTCCAAGTTATGTGACTGTAGTTGATGCCTCTGCTATCATGATATTAGGAATATGTTAGCTATTTAAGTAGTAGTTTTAGTTAGTTTTGACGATAGCCTAAATACATGTTGTAGCAATAATAATGGAAATGCCCTTTAATACAGTACTCAACCACCACAAACTAAAGCTTCCTAATGACCACATAGACTTCAGTCAGTGTCTCAGTCTCAGCTAAAAACCAAACATGAGAAGCTCTCATTACATGCTAGTTCATTATATTGCATTGGGCATGAGCTGGCCATCCAGTATATTTAGCTGAGAAAAAAAGCATCTATGTATACATCTATATGTATATCACAATGTAACTGTTCACAACAATCAGCAATGCAGTTTCTAGGATAATTTGTATGTATTTATCATTTACCCTCTGGGCTTTGAGTCTTCCAGGGTTTGTTAATATTTTGGCCCAAATTTGCCAAAAGTTATTTGAGGCACCTCTAACTGCATAATTTGTATAGCTCATAGAGAGTCACATGCCTTAAATTGTGAAATATTAATGACAATAAAATGAGGGTATGAATGCACATTAATCTTAACTCATCTTAATTAAGATATGCAGAGTTGAGTTACTGCGGGGACTAAGTTTGAAACATTTGAAAATGCAAATTGGGTAAACAGGGGAAAATGAAAAAAATAAATATTTGAATTGCACAGAGGACTCATAAAGGATCCAGTAGATATAAGTGAGGCACAAAGTTTCTGTGTAGTGACAAAATCCTTTTTTGTCCTTTGGCTAATGGGGAATTAGTGCGGACCATCTTAATGAGTATTTCTGAAATGACTGTACAGGGAAGAGCATTAACTAGATTTACTAATCAACAGTCAATCAAAGGACAAAGTTAAGTAATACATGAAAACCCATGTTAGCAAAACAATTTAAGACTAGCAATAAATCTTAATAATAATACCATTAAATGGACAGGGTCTTAAGTGTGACACCTTGTCCTCTCATCATTTTGAACAAGGTTTTCATGTTGGGGAGTCCTAAACGTCCCCTCTCTCACCTACCAGTGCAGTAATGCAGTGAGGTATTTTGTTAGTGTGCTCCAAGGAGGATGAGGGCCATTTCAGGGCCGTGTCACGACTCCAATCTCACTCCAGTGTCATAGCTGTAAACAGTCCCATGGTAGTGTATTGGCTGACCTCACTACATCAGCACTGCCAGCAAAAAAAAAAGAAAAAAAGTCTGGAATTGTTTCCTGGCCGGTGTCAAGGCCTCATTTAGGCCGCTTATTGGACTCTTCAGCCAACCAACCTGGCGCCGACATGCTGCATATGGCTCGTAATCTCTTTTGTTACTATCATCCTCGTCCAGCCAGTGTCTCTAACAGCAACGCATTCATAACAGCTTTGTGTTCATGCTCTTTTGTTTCTCGGTTATTTTGTCTCCATCCTCGCACATTGAGGGATTTCAAATCTCTTTAAGGAAGTAGTTTTTGTTTGTTTTGTTTTTTAGCTCATTGTTTGGCTTTTGTACGTCAGTCAATAATATAAACAAAGTCTCAGGAGTCAAGAGTGCAAGGAAAGACAGGTCGAAGGAGTGGATAAAATATCTCATAAGAGAAGTTTAGGACAACATGGCTTGCAGCCCATTGCACAGATCCGCTGGGGTTTTCCTCTGTAAGAGTAAACCATGTCTTTCAGATTTTGGCCCAGTTACCTCAAGTTGATCTAATAGTTTCCACCTAGAAACAGTGTTGCCATGAAAAAAAAGTTGTACGTGCAGTATGTTGCTATATCTTTGCACTGCAAGCAAAGATATAATTCAGCATTAAGCTGGCTTTGTAGATGTAGTCATTCTGTACTTGCTTCTCACCACAGTGACAACTAATTAGGAGGAAAATAGCTTTTCCAGGACAGCCAGGAAGTTCAGATATGTACAATCGACGGCTGATGTGAGGAGGTGCTTCAAAGCCAAATGACCACAGGGGCAGTCCTTATCATTTTAATGGTATACACTAAGAGTGTTCACCCACATTAGGTGTGTCTGTAGTGCAGGATCATGGTAACCTGCAGGGGTCATATCACATCATGTCACTTCAGCAAGAGCAGGCAGGAAGCTATCAGGAGCATGATAAGGACTTGTTTGAGGGAAAAGGTAGTAATTGCAAAGTAATTATAGATGCCATTTTGGGAAAAAAAAACATGCACAAAGACAGCAATACTGGCATAAGGATCCATTGCTAGGCAACGGGCATGGTAATGCTCTGTGCAGCATCCAATTAAACTAGCTCTGTGTCGGAGTGGCTTGCTGATTGTCTGACTAATAATGTGGTGGTGATGGGGGGGAAGAGAACAGATTTGCCACCTAACAAGGGTGGCCAAGAAGAAGAATTGATTATACAGGGATTAAGTTTACATTTGGATGGCAGAGTGAGGCATTGTTAATAGCCACTTTAGTAATCGGGCACAATCACAGAAAGAGACATCCACCCAATGTGGAAAGATTTTTGAATTTTGAATGATAGTAATAAAATATTCTTTCTCTAATAATATTAATAATGGTAATAATATTGTGTTGCCCTTCTCTACTCTTGTCCTTCTCTCCAGGTAAACAGTGACTTTACAGCACATTTGTCTGTTCCTTTTATCCAATAATCCAAGGGGAGCTCTAATATACAAGCCTAGTTCTGAGTTAAATTGAATGATATGCCACCATAAAAGCGAGGACTACCACAAACAGGCTCATAAATAAAGTCCCATCACACAGGCAGCCTGATTCACTGCCCCAAAACATTCATGGGCTGATGCTCTGAGACTCTTGATCAAATAACTTTATTACACACTTGTGCAGCCATCTTACAAAAGAAACGATGATGTCAGTGATAGCGTCTGTGTTGTGTGATTAACTATATTGACCCGAAGTAAAAGATCACAGAGAAAATCTTAGGCGATTAACTGTTGGCCTGTCTGATTTGTGGAAGCATTTTGCCCTTGTTTGTGACAGCCTGCCAGACTGACAGTAACGGGCCAGTGTTTTTGAAGTTAAGTCTCCCTCTCCAGACAATTTTAGCCACTTGGGCAAGAAAAGCTGGCATAATGTGGATAGAAAGCCAAAACAAAACAAAACAAAATTAATTTGGGCTTGTTTTCAAGTATCTAAACAACTGTCTTTTCACACATTCCTTCTGTACCAAAGCAGAGAGGAACATTTCCCAGTGCTAAACCCTCGGCACCCACAGCCACATGTAGCATACATCTTCATTAACACATCAGTGGCATTCACTGCTGTTCCTCACATTCTAATTTTTCCATTTTATAGAGATTTGGAGTGAGCTCACAGGCATGTTAGGAGAGCCTGGTGCGATGCGCCAGCCCTTTGAGGTGTGTCGTTTGTAGCATCTCCGCCTCCAGGAAACCTGGCGCAGCGTCAAACGGGCAAAAGAGAAGCTGTGTTTATTTTGGTAAGCACAGGTGTTTTTGCAGATAAATGAATAATAGGAATAAATGAGGCAGAGCATTTCCTCTCTGATACGCACAGCACTGTGACCGTAGCCTGGGGTTATACCGTCTCCCCACGTTCTGTCCCAAAATAAACTCCTTTGTCTAGAGGAAAACTGCATGGACACAAAGGGAAGTTCTAAATATTGATGTGAGTCAACACCACTTACGTGTTAACGCCAGTGGAAGTGCATTAATGTGTCGTTTAAAAAGAAATAATCTCTGATTTTGTCAATGTTGATTGTTATGTCAGTCTGTGTTGGTCAGTCCACTCCTCTGGTCCAGACTTAAATATTGCAATGACTACTGGATGGAGTTTTTGTCCAGATGTTCATGGTCTTTGATGATTTCGGTGATCCCCTAACTGACTGTCATCACTAGCAGGCTAAATTGTTAATGATAAATGGACTGCACCCTTCTAGTCTTCCAACCACTTGAAGTGCTTTTCACTGCAGGCCAATATTCACCCATTCACACACACATTTATACAGTGATGGCAGAGGCTGGCATGCAAGGTGCCAACCTGCTCATCAAGTTTCTAATGCTCATTCACGCACACACTCACACACAGACTTTAGTTTGGGTTCAGTATTTTGCCCAAGGACATGCAACATGTGCACTGGAGCAGCCTGGGATCAAAGCGCCTGCCATTCAATTAGTGGACTGACCTCGCTACCTCTGAGCCGTTGCCACCCTAGTTCATTATCTCCGCCAGGCACCAGCCTGGAGGGTATCATGCGATCTCTTGCATGCGTGCGTTATCAATGGGCCTGAAATTTGTCCACAGCTAATCTTGAATACCACTGAACCCGTCCTCCTAATTGTTTTTGTGCACATTCATGATTGTATGCTGAAGGACCTCTATGATTCACAATTTTTGAAAAGCTTGGTAAACCTTTTTTTTTATTTTTTATGGCTCCATGTGTCTAGTTGACTCACTGTGCAACCCAGTGGGCTGAGAGGCATGGTAGAGCATGTGGTGATGCCAATCCAGATTAGATTTTGTGCAACAGATTGTGGTAAAAAATAACCATAGAAGCCTCTTATGTGTACATCAAATGTGTTATATTTAATAATTCTACAGTGTCTACTGCAAATCAAAAGCCACATTGGAGACGGTGCATTGAAAACAGTTCACACAGTCCCATGAAAAATTGTAGATCAGTTAAAACTTCTCTGTCTGCTAATAAGTCCCTCAGGACTGTCCGTTCCTGCCAGTCCTCCTCCAGTATCTTCATCCAAAATGCTGGGTAACCAGGGTAATAACTGCACGTGCCATCTTCTTATTTTTTTCGAGTCTGGCCAAAGTACCAACTGGGGCTCTGCATATTTACAATGTTGGTAGACTTGGCTGTAATGGACACTATGATGTGTGAAATTGTCCAGGTTAACTGTTATATTGTTCCTGAATTCTGATTTATTTGTGGATCATTATCAGGATCAAGTTTATGTTGTAATATGATGAAGAGGAAAATATTTATTTCTCAGTATTTTTGAATGTAAAACAGTCAAATGTAACTGAGTCACACTTTAAGAAGTATACGAAAATACAAAATGCAGAAATTAGACAGTAATTTAAATTCTGCTTTCATTTTATTTATGTGATATCGTGGTGCAGGTGGTTCTTGTATGGATCATTTTGATGATAAATAACATTGTGCACTTTTACACACGGAAAGCATGACCGACAAAAATGAGTCTCCTCTCCCAAGCTGTCAGGGTGTTGTGATGGGGAAACCCTATGTTTACTGGGACTGAAAATACTAAATGTGATTGGCCTGTTTGTCACAGCCTCTAACACAACCTTCTGTGATGTTTGTTTGTTTTTTTAAAAATTCCACCTTGTATTCATGTGTGTCCATGAAAATACTTAAAGTTCGTTTGGCCCACCCACCCGTCACGCAGCAGAGTTCACGAAAGAGCCCTTAGTCCTGTTATTGCTTTGTTTGGCCCTTTACAGAATATATGATGAGTGAAACACTGTGGAAAGATTTGGACAGAAGGTCCCTGCTTGGCTTTAATCTGAGAATGTTGTGCATCACTTGGTATGCACCTTAGACCTCCAGAACACCAGGACATGCCACTTTCTATGTTTGCACAAATATGGTTGGCTTGATAAGCACTGTCATCCCAGTCTGCAGGATTTTAGGTTGATATCTGCACATTCTGGTGCAAAGCCAAGTATTTTTTTTAGCAACAATCTTATTATGTAATGTTCCCTCTGTAAATTTAATTACTTTGCACAAATAGACACACATAGACCTATCAGTGTGTTCAGTGCTTATACAATGCACATCACTTTTGATGTTGGCACACTCCACTGATGCACGTCCTGCATACACACGCACACGCGCGCACGCACAGACACACAGACACACAGACACACACACACACACACACACACACGCACGCACGCACACACACACACACACACACACACACACACACTTTGTTCCAGTCCATGCAATGAGCTTTCCCATGCTTGTTACAATAGTTCCTTG
>JAJHUR010085948.1:0-11043 GCA_027495735.1 Lutjanus campechanus | reverse complement strand
ATAGATAATAGTTAAATATTCATGAGGAAATGCATCAGTGGCATATGGCAGCCAGGTGCTTGGGTCTCTGACCGAATCATCTTTGTTTGGGACAGGTGATGCTGGCACCCCTGGCAACCATCGCTCTGAAGATTTCTCAGCTCCACCACAGGACGGGTCGAAGTGGCCCATCAGTCATCACATGATTCCTCCCATATGTTACTCCATCATTGCTATGCCCTTTTTTTTGTTTTTCTTTCCAGACTTTTGTATAAACTGAGCTTCAATTCCAAAGCGTAGCCGCCCAACATGCAGTAGTTTGTTCAGGCTCAAATATATTTAGTGACTCTCTCTGAACCACATAATTAAACTACTTTATATTTTTGGTTCATGCGTGGCTTGTGTGTCTGTCTCATATACTGCACCAGCAAATAGTCGATTTCATTTTTGTTATCTGTAATTGCTCCGATTGTAATTTGAACCAATGAGTCACTGGCACAAAGCAGCAGGGTATCAAAATCATCAGCACTCCCAGTGATCAAAACAACCAATCATGACATAATGTCGTCCTATTAAACGCAGCATGTGGCTCTAAAGCAGCGGTTTCATTTCCTCTGTGAAACTCTTTTATAACACTGTATAACACTTCTCACATTGTTGTACTGTGCACACTCAGGATATGACTTTTATGGCATTTTGAAGGCAGTTCTGAAGACTGACAGTTTCTCACACTGTGAAAAAAAAACACTTACTGTGTAAAGTGTAAAAGGGTAGGGAATAAGGTATTATTTTTGTTACTATTATTATGAAAAAAACAACCATGACTTATCTTAAAATGTATTAGAGACACACAGCAAGTTTACATTATATGTTTTCTTCAGTCAGTAAAAACGAGGGTCTCAGGAGAGTTTTAACTCTCACACAATGTATGCTGGGAAGTCTGCTCATATGCTGATCATGTTTCTTTACAAACTTAATTTAATGACTTGACTGAACTGCAGTACATCAATTCAACTCATCATTTCAAGTTAGAAGAAAAGATAGTTGATTCCGCTGCATGTTTTTTTTTTTTTTCACAGTGCACATGAAGAACATTTCCTCCTGCGCCCTGTGCTCATTCAGTAAAGAACTGGGTGTTTCCTGCCATGAAGCCTCAAAGTATTATTTGGATCTCCGTACTCCTTCATTCAGGGAAATTAAAAGTCATCAGTGAATAACAACCTGAAATTGCAGTCGAGTTTGTGGTGCTGGAGGACGAGCGACAACATGCCAGCAGGCCCAGCACAGACACAAATGCACAGACATAAATTCATCTTTCCATATCAGGAGAAACTGTTCTGTTTTGGTAATATTTCATTCTTACTATCACTACAACTGCCTAACTGTGGGAGACATTTAAGCTGTTATACAGTAGGTAACGTTTTAAATTATATGGCTCTGACTACATGATTTCCATCTGGACGGCAGCAGCACCAGTCATCTGGTCCGGCTCTGTGATCACTCATGCCCTTTGAAGTACTTCAAAAAGTTTCATCTCCATATTACACTGAACCTGAAGCCCAACAAGTCAAGTTCTTTATTGTCGTATGCACGAACGGAGTGAAGCAGGTGTTGGCACTGAAATACTTAGATCACTACACTGCTCCTGAAAAATATCTATAAAGAAAAATCACTAAAAAAAAATCAATAGTGGAGACATACTTACTTCCACCTAAACTGAGATTTTCAGGTGCAAATAAAAGGATATTAATTTTATGATCACCTCAGGTTAAACACTGTAGTGAAACTGCCTGGAAGAGTACTGAGACCCTGGCAGCTGGACATCATTTAAAGATCTTTACAACTTTTAATCCATGGAAAAATTAGGAAAATACAGAGCATTTAAAAAAAAAAAAAAGTACAATTTATCAAATATCTTGATGGTCGCTTATCAAGATGTTTGACAAGTACTTGAGAAATGAGAATGTTTTCACGTATAAAGATAATTTTAAGCACAAGAACTGACCTTTTTGTGTATTTGTGTTTATATGAATCTTTTGAATGTGTCATATGTGTTCAATCTGAAAAACCCAATAAATACAGGCTACTTCGAAAAAAAGAAAGAAAAAAGAGGAAGATACTAAGTTTGGCTGCAGCTCTTGTGAGGTTATCTCATTGAGGGTTTCAGTTCCACAAAAAAAAAAGAAGAAAAATCACTGACACTGCTCAATGAGTCATCATAATATTGAATAATGTGTGAATGGAGAAGGAAACAACACTGATACATTTCATGAATAGAAGAGGAAGTGAATAAATAGTTTGCAAAATTTAAAATATGTATTTTGCACTGCAGATATGTAGTAGCAAAAGAACAGATGCTACAAATACCACTCATACCAGCATTTCCTTTCTATTCAGTTCCATCATGCACAATATCAGGATGCTGAAACTAAAATAGTCATCACTGATTTAATTATTCACAGCTGTGCTTTTCCTGTTTTCACATGTCAAAATGTCTTTTGTTTAAAAAAAAAAAAAAAAAATACCGGCATATAAAGTGGTTCCACTATCATTAGACAAAACTACCTTCAAAAAATGTAAGTGGAATGGAATCATAACACAGTGTATAATAACTACAAATAATATTTGTATAGCAAAACCAGCAGTTCCTGGCTGGTCAGTACCAAAATATCTATAAGCTCCAGGACAAATGATGACCCTCTGCTATCAGCCTCTGAAAGGTGTTAGCCCACTTTACTAAATTTGATAAAAATGCAGCTAAATGCAAAAACTCAGGAAACAATTTAAGTTGTTACTTCCACTGGTGACATGTCATGTGGATATCAATCAGGCCCCCAGGCATGGCCTCATGCAACTCATCACGAGGGATAGCAACAAATGGAAGCAAACCATATTTGATTCACAAGAAAATGTAACTGATGTGTGCACAGACAGCTAATGATGACAGCGATGATGATGATGATGATGATGATGATGATGATGATGCAGAACAGTGCAGAACTTGGTGGTGTTCTGTTCAGGTGTGTGCATCTAGTGCACGGCTGTCAACCCAGGACCTAAAAGGGAACCCTTATTTTGCCAAACTCTCGCGAGATTTAGACACGTTGTCTCTTCTTTGTTCATGTTATATAAATTTATTACTTTTTATTATTTGAGAGTGCTCTGGTTTATATCTTGGGAACCAAAACCCTTGGTTAATATTAGGGAAAAAAATTATGGTTTGGGTCAAAATGATCACTCTCGCGAGATCTTTCGTGGGTCTGAGGTTACCTTCCGTGAAGACTGCGAAGCTCCTGTCGCTTTAAGACGGTCACATGACAGAGCAGGAAAACCCCGCTGGAGGAAGCAGGAAGTGGGTCTAACCAGAAGAAGAAGGGAGCCTGAGCACATAAACAACACACAAAGAACAGAACAAAAGTCACACAGAAACTTATACTTTTTATCACAATGGCCGGCATTAAAGGTATTTTAATTTGTGCATTCATGAGTCTGTTGAAAGTCGCGCTCGTTTAGTTACTCAGACGTTTCTTCTTCGCGACAGTGCATCAGAAACTTTGTTAGCCCAGTTTTCTACATGTTTGAAAACCTTTGCTGAATCATTTCGAAAGCTATCATTTCACATGACACTGTTTAAATATATTAAGATTTGTTTCGAGCCATCTATATCCATTATTAAGTTATTAATCAGTTTTAAGATGATCGTTATTGCTGTTTTTCGTGTGTGACAGAAGCCTAGCGTATTTCTGTTATGTCTCTTAGCTTTGGACAAAAGCATGGCTGCCAAGTGTAATTTAATATAATGTGATGTTTCTCTTCTTTCAGCACTGGTTGGTTTGTCCTTTAGTGGTGCCATTGGACTTACATTTCTTCTGCTGGGTTGCGCACTGGAACAGTACGGGTAGGGTCTTTGTTATAACTAGTTTTTCTGTAATTATATTACATGGATTTGATTTAACACGCATCGTTGAGGTTTAAAGGGATAGTCAAGATATTTTTCCAGTGAAGTGGCTGTCAGTCAGGGATATGAACAACAATCGTTAACAAAAGGCAACATAACAGTCAAAAATATATTTAAAGGGTTGCTAAAGTAATTGTTCTCACACTTTTCATATATTTGAGGGATGTCTGAGTGGCAGATTTAATAGGAATTTTCAAAATAAATGCAACAGAGGCACAGTAATTTAGTCTGTACTGTGCGTAAAGCTCCAGAAATTTCCATAATGCAACTCAATAGCAGCTTTCATTAGACCCCCCCACCCCCAACCTTTGAATGCCCACTTCTTTGAGATCTCTTGTTCCCAGTCTGTAATGCTTTTCAGATTAGATCAGATCAAATACAAGCAAGTGGTAAAAAAAATAAAAAAATAAAAAGAATTCAACTATTTTGATGACTGAATCATTAATGTAATTTTTCATGCAAAAATATCAGACAATTTTCAGCCTCTCAAATACGTAGATTTTCAACTTTTTTGTGTTTATTATCATATTAAATGGAATATCTTTAGATTTTAGGCTGACAAGATGAGACATTTTAAGACATCACTTTGGGCTTTGAAAAACTTGCATGGATTTTTTTTTTTTTTTTACTATATTCCGACATTTTATAGATGACATGCCAAGTGGCTTATTTATAATACAGATAAATATATAGAGGGGGCGCTACTGCATCATATTTATCTTGTTTATTCATTTTGTTTTTGTTGTGTCTTCATATTCTTGTTTTCTTATCTTTTTATCTTGTTTTCTATTGCCGCTTGTCTCTGAGATCGCACAACATAATTTTGTTGCATGACTAACATACCAAATAAAGTGTCTGATGTTTATTTTAATCTGACAAATGTTGATCCTTGTAACTGTTTTTCACCTGTTGTTGTAGGGTATACTGGCCACTGTTTGTCCTGATTTTCTACGTACTGAGCCCCATCCCAACGTTCATATCCAGACGCCTCAGTGATGATGACTCCTCCAGCAACGCATGCAGAGAGCTGGCCTACTTCTTAACAACTGGCATCGTGGTGTCATCTTTTGGGCTTCCCATTGTGCTAGCGCGCCACCAGACAGTGAGTTCTTTCTACCCATGCTGAAATGTTTTGGAAGTTGACTTTTGGTTGGGCAAACACTGCCACCATCCTTGGCTCTTTATTGAAAGAAAGCTCTCGTAGCTGCGCAGATGTCGGCCGTGATGGGAACAAAAGTTTACCTCTTAGTTTGCGTTCTAGTCCAATAGTAGTTCCTTGCAAAGTGGCCTGCACAGGATATTCAGCCATGTTAAGTAAGATTCCAAACTGTTGGGAACAAAATGCTCAGTTCAAAGGGAACTGTGAACTATGTTTGGAAGAGCCGAATAACAGGTCTTCACTTTGCAGGAAGGTAACGAACAAGATTACCCATCAGTCATTGCCCCAAATTTAAACAGTGGAGCTCACAGAAGAGTTTTTTATTCCATATATAATATTTTCATATTTTATATTTATTGTTAATTTAAAATGATTAATTTAACTAATTAAGATCTGATTTGATAATATGTAATATGCAGAATGACATAATAGTAGTCTGTATGTAATCAACATGACATTGTTTAATTCTGTTTCCTGTGGAGTGATTCCTCTGTCCTGTCAAGTCCCACATATTTGCTGCAGTGACAGTACTGCACGCATGGGGGCGAAACTGAAAGCAGCCTCTCTAATCATTAGTAAAATGTGAAAGACAACAAATCAATATGTTTCGGTCGGGTTCTTGTTCACAGTCCCAAAGATGAACTGATTCACGTTTCTTCCTTTTTTTTCCCAATTTGATTTTAAATTGATAGAATCTATATGATGATGTCATTAAATGATGCAGCATTCATGATTTTTGTTTAAATGGTCAGGATAACTTGTATGTGTCTTTACACTTTTACACTACAGCAAATGGCAAACTCGAACAGTAACACACTGTTTCTAAATGGGAACCGGGAAATTCTGACTTCCCAGTTCGAGTGAAATGCATGAGAGCTACAAGGAGATGAAGAGGGAGACGAGACAGAGGAGACAGATCTGTCTGTCTGTCTGTCTGTCTGTCACTGTTAACTGAGACTCCAGTCGGCAATGTAGCCTCGCTAATACACTTCATGCTGCATTAATAAAGAAAGGTTTAGGCTGTATTATGTCCGCACTTCAGTCCATATTCACACGCTATCTCTCTCTTTGCTGTCTGCATCACCCTTTTCTTTTAAATCAATTGAGGACATCATCCTTGTTAACTCTCAGGAGCGAATGACACTCGCTTTCACGCACTGGCCTGCACCATGTCTACTGTTAGTATATTTGTCTTCCACTGTATCTTGAGAGATGCACTCTGTCCCAGCTGTTAGTTGTGAGAACCAATACAAGACTCGATTGAGTGTGAACAATTTCTCTCCTACAGATCCAGTGGGGTGCCTGCGGTCTGGTGATGACAGGAAATGCTGTCATCTTCCTCACTATCCTCGGCTTTTTTGTCGTGTTTGGAGGTGGGGATGACTTCAGCTGGGAGCAGTGGTAGAGTGCCTGTGGACAGTGAACAGATGGATGGATGGATGGATGGATTGATGGGTGGGTAGGTGGATAATTGAGCGGATAGACTGGAGACTGAGGGGCACATGTGTCCTGCACTAATAGGAGATGATGCTCATATACAGAATAGGCTGCAAACTGTCACATTTACGGGCTGATTGTTATATCAGGGGGTATTAGGGTTGGAGACAACACTATGTACCCTGTTAATGTGCCTTATGTGTGGGATCAGAGAGACACTGACGCCTACACCCCTCTTATGCCGTAACCCCAACGCTCTCCACCTTAACCCGGGTATTTTAGCTTGTCTCGCCTTTGTTTCAAACCCCAAATCACCCTGCTTATTACAGCTGCCTGCTATTTCATTATGCTTCAGTTAATCAATATCATAAAGGGATCTTAAACTCT
This sequence comes from Lutjanus campechanus, assembly GCA_027495735.1. Classification (NCBI taxonomy): domain Eukaryota; kingdom Metazoa; phylum Chordata; class Actinopteri; order Lutjaniformes; family Lutjanidae; genus Lutjanus; species Lutjanus campechanus. The sequence continues at coordinate 4,123 of JAJHUR010085948.1, read as the reverse complement.
ATTGTAATGTACACTGCAATGCTCACTGCATCATCTGTCCTCGTTGTTCCGGGGGGGAAGTGGCTATACTAAATTATGGCTTGCTTGTTATGAGCACTGTTTGCTGTTTAAAGCGTAAAAGGCAGAGCAAGTTATCTTAATCCATGCAATCTGACAACTAGCTGTAGGACTCCTAATCAGGTAAAGATATATTTGTTTGGAGATGACGTGTTTGTTTGTTTGTTTTCATTTCTGCTGCAAGACTTTAAAGCCTTACTTCTTTTTTTTTGTTCTGGTGCAATTGTTTACATTCTCACCAAAGATCATTTTAGAGTGCAAACTGTACTGTGGGTTTTTGATCTGTGCTATGCAGTAACATGATCCTCAAGAGCAAGATGAGGCACTTGGGAAAGAGCCGCTTTGTGAGGCTGAGCGTCTGTGTTCAGGCCAGAGAAAGCATCCACATCCATTTTATATTCCTGCAGAGGACAAAGAGCCTCATACTATTGACGAGAGCATGATATTAATTTGTGAGTTCTATTTTTACATGTTGAATGATAAGTAAAGTACATGTATGTTTTTTAGGCCTAAAGGAGAAGGCCTTACCTACAAACTCATTCCGAAGTGCCTGTCAGTCACAGTGTATATTTTGATTAGTAGAGAAAACACTGTGATTTATTCTTGAATCTGTTTTTTTTGTGTTTTACCATCAGGGGTTGAAATCTGTAAATCAGTAGGGGTGTCACGATTCTCAAAATCCACAATCTTATTTGACTTTTTGATTTTAAGGTCACGATTCCATTCATTTTTAAACATTTTTTTCAGCACTGACACCTTTGCCGTGTGTAGGGCTAGGTTTTCACAACATGTGTCCCAAAACAGATCATTTCATTCGGTCAACTTCATCTTTACACTGTAAAAACAAAAATGTTGAGGAAACTCAAAATTTCAAGGCAACTTAATTCAATAGATTTTTTGTTGTTTTGCAAGTTCTGTTTTGTCAACTACTGATCTGTTGTTGAGATAATTTACTTTTCTTCTTTAGAAGAAAACATGAAACTGCTCACAATACGGTCTGTGGATTATCTTGAATAACCAGGTCATGATTTTTGGAAAGAAAGGCTGGTTTTTGAATTTTTCAAATGCTTTTTTTGTGCTTTGAGCACCACAAGCTGAGTACCAGTTAGTCCCACTACACTGGAAAGAAGGCAGATATCTTTGCAGCCAGTATCTCATCGCACACCAAAAAAAACCCATCTAGATGGATGAATAGCACTACAGGCCAGGAGGGAAATATGTATTTTTGATTTAGGTGTGAATTGTCCTTTTAAGAGTTTGAGTTGGGCTCAAAACTAAAGAATCTATTGCAATAAGTTGCCTTGAAACTTTGAGTTGTCTTAACATCTTTATTTTTTTTACAGTGCACATTTATTTATTCTGCATTTTGTCTCTTTTGTGGCAAATGAATTAGATTCAGAATATGAGTCTGTAACCATAACTGTACAAAAGAGTACAAAAAGCACAATTACACATAATTGACAGTGAAAATTGGCTACATCTTGGACAGTGTCAGTGAAAAATACAACTGTAGGTCTTTGAAGGTTTTTCTTTTTTCTTTTCAGACACACACTGGAGAAGGCAGAGCAGAGAGAGAAAAAAAGACAATCTGCGATCCTGCTTTTGGCATCAATCCATTTTCAATTTAAGTCGTTTTGATCAGTTTTCAAGTTAGAATTGAAATCGTGACACCCCTACAAATGATTAAATCCTCATGTTCTGTTTCATCATTGTTCATGAGGTTCTGTACGATCAGCCCACTTCGTAGAGACTATCACAGAAAATTCTAGTTTGTGTCCTGTACAATTTCTGATTTCTGAATTTCCTTAACTGCTTTACAAGGTAAAATATTATTATACTGTATGTCTCACAACTGACATGTTCAATAAAGAAAGTTTATTCTTTCTATTGTGGCTCCCATACCCACACTAATGAGTGCTGAAGAGCTCTCGGAGGTTATTTTATAAGCTCCCCGACTGCATTTTGTTTTCTAACATTGATTAAAACTCTCTGTATAAACAAATGCACAGGCTCTGTCTCACTGCTGATGATGTGATGAGAACAGTGAATCTTACAGCGGATGCAGAAGTTGATTTTTCTTGTGTAAAGCTCGTCTCTGGGCAGATGTGATTATACATTCAAACACCTGCACTCCATGAATACAGTAAAGCAGCTAGAGCTGGGCAATATATCAATAATAAATCAGTATCATGATATGAGAATAGATAGCAGCTTAGATTTTGGATTTTGTCATATTGTGATATGACTTTAAGTGTTGCCTTTTCCTGCTTTACAGTAAAGTGATGTACAGCCTTGACTAAAAAAAAAAAATCTGAGATGCTACATAAGCAAATGAAAACAAAATGCAATGATTTGCAATCTCATTTGACCTATATTGAATACATTACAAAGATAAGATATTGAACATTAAAACTAATATAAATGTAATGTTTTTTGTAAATGTACACTCTTTGTGAAATTATCAGACTGTTACAGCACTTCTATTATTTGTCTTTATTATGGCTGGGTGATTTTGCTTTCCCAAAATATTAACACAATGAGATTTTTTTTAATAATTAATCATCAGTAATGTCGAAATAATTACTAAGTGGGTAAAGGATATCTAAAGGTCTGAAGTCTAAGATGATATCTAGTCGGTACAGAGGCATTGCATTCACTGTAAAGAGACAAATTATCTCACAAATTCAGAAAGAGACTTTTTTTTTACATGAACTTTTTAAAAATGATCTCATAAATTCCAAAAAAGACATTTTTTAATGAAAAAAAAAATCTCTTACACTAACAAAAAGGGACACGTTTTTTTATTGCATTAAGAATGAATGAAAGCAGATATTTTTTTTAACATGAAAAATCATCTCAGAAATCTCTCTGTCTCTCTCAAGACAGAGCCGATCTTTTTTACATTAAATTTTTTCATTAATTCAGAAAAACAGCACATTGGTCTGATGATATGATATTGATATACTATCGATATATTTCCCAGCCCTGGTCTTTACCCATTTAGTTATTATATCCATATTACTGATGACAATTTATCATGAATATCATTGTGTTAATTTTGTGAAAGCGCCAATAGTCATCCCTACAATATTGTTGCAATATCAATATTGAGATTTTTTTGTCCAAAATATTGTGATATTTGATTTTGTCCTTATAGCCCAGCCCTAACACTATCTTAATTTAGAGAAAATGTGTATAAGCAGATATGTACGAAATATGTATGAGTATGAGTATGCAGAATAGCCCAAAAATATTGAGATAATTATTTATACGCCATATCACCCAGCCCTAAAAGCAGCATTACTGACTTTCGCAAACCTCTGTAAGGGCCTCCTATGAAACACGGACTGTTAAAGCTGGAGGGTTGGTGTGTATCGGTGAGTGTGTTTTGGGGTTAGGTTCATTTCTGTCTGGCCAGACTATGCAAGTAAACCCCAGACTCACAGAAATTCAGGTGTGAACAGCTGCTGAATAATTTAGATATTTTGCAATATTCATCAAGCAGCATCTACGTGAAACGGCTCCATGTTTTACCCATCAGACTCATTTTCAGTGAACACATCTCTCTGCCTCCCTGTCTGTTTTGCTCTTTCCAAACATTGACAACATTGCCATTTGTGAGCAAGCTGCATGACAAACGAATGATAAAAGCCAACATTATCCATTCAGAGTTGAACAGGATGTGATATAAATCACCCGTGCAGCTGCATCCAACTTCTACTGAATGGCTTAATTTCATTCTCTTTTCGTGTGTCACAAATGTACTGAAGCTGCCTCATCAATTTGTGTGTTAATCCGAGTGCATTTCCTCCACAAACAAAAGGAATCCACACTCTGCAAATGAATTATTATTATTGTTTCCATGAAAAACATCTGTGCTCCCACCTCCAGTGATTGCATTTCACAAGGGGAAAAAGACAGCGTGTAATGGACTACCTTCCCACAGAGCGGACAGCGGCTGTATCAGTGCTGCTGTGTGGAGAGCACTTATAAAGAAGGGTGCATTTGTGCAATACATAATGTCTAGTGCATGGAAATGCTTGGTTGTGTCAAGTTTAAGAAATTA
>JAJHUR010085947.1:0-13378 GCA_027495735.1 Lutjanus campechanus | reverse complement strand
TTGTGGGGACCGACGGCTTTGTGAGGACCCCACAAGTTTAAGAAGCTGTTTGAGGGTTAATAGTTTAGGTTTAAGGTTAGACTTACATTTAGGTTAGGGTTAAGCACTTAGTTGTGATGGGTAGAGTTAGACTAGGGGTCTGCAACCTTTATGATCAAAAGAGCCACTTTTGGCCAAAGAAAAAAAGAAAAAGAAAAGAAAAATCTGTCTGGAGACGCAACTATTAACGTCTCTCATTTGAGAGACTTTTTTTTGATTGGGCATTCATAAACCTGCTTATGGAGACTCAAGAATACATTGTCAAAATCTAGAAAAAAATGCAAACATTTAAGTTTATCTGAAGAAAAAAGATTAGTAATTCATCAAACTTTTTCAAAACTTGAGAATTGGAGTTGGGCCTTGAAACTTTTAGTTGTCTCAACTTTTTCATAGACCTACAACAATGCTAAATCAAAATTAAAATGTAAAAAAACCAAAACATTATCATTATTCATTTCTATGTAATCTTTGTTTTTGCCAGAGTCACAGGGAGTCACTGAAGAGTAGCTACACAGCTGCATGGAGCTCCAGAGCCACAGGTGGCAGAATCCTGGGTTAGAGTAAGGGACATTAGGTCAATCATGGGTCTGAATATATGTAGTGAAACAAGAGTGTGTGTGTTTCTGTGGGAGCAAATGCCTACTGGTGCATGTGGAGGTCATCTGAGATGTCACATCTGAGTGAGATATCACACACTCACAGTCTGCATATGCATAACTTGAAACAGCTTAACTCACATTGACCTGTACGAAAGTTCATCAGACATTTCCTGTCATTCAAACTCTTCACATGGCACACTGCAGATGTGAACCAGGCCTGCACGTTAACAAAAACTACAAATGCTCTTTATTCCAAAACTGGGGCAGCCACATTTTGAAAAAAGCCACACCTGCTCTCACAGAGTCATTTTTTATGATTTGTGCAACAAAACTCTTCGCACGTCCTCTGAGAATGCTCCGTGGGAATGTGAATTCTTATTTCCCCTTTTAGCAATAAACAGCAGCTGCTCGTGTTTGTGTTTATCGGGCCATCTTTATCTGCAGATTTGTGCTCCGACATGTGTGCCATCTAACCACCACCTATCACAGAAGAGCACAGGTTCATGTCCCCATTACACACCGCAGGGTGACTTCAGTACAAGGGCACCGGGCTTGTCACAACCATGTGGCAGGTGTGGCCTACCATTGTGGTCAGATGCAGCTGGGGCTGTAGCATACTCCACATACATGCACATATATATTAATGCAGAGTACATGTTGACATCTTTTACTCAACCCTGCGAGGTGAAGTTGCTTAAACAGATAGTCATGTTGTAACACAAAATAAACACTAGGCAGTTGTTTCTATACAGTGCTCTGTTCAGCTGCTCGGTGGATGAAAATATGACTCCATGACTCTATGGCCAGTTGCCTGAGTGTTAGCTTCCCACCCTGGTATGTTTACAAGACTGTTCATTTCATTAAAAGCACATGGAGAATAAATAAAATCCTAAACTTTGCCTGCCTCGCAGTTTTTCATGAAATCCAAGCATTCCTTGGTGGAAGTGTAGAAAAAGCTGTGAAAAGATGGACAGCTTGGCTTTGTCTCAGATCCAGAGGTTTGGTCAACTGCTGCCTTCTCAGAGCTCTATCAAGGAGCTGTCACTGAGGGGAAATACATATATTACTGCACTAAATCACCCTGCTCTGACCACAGAGGGAGTATAACACACACACACACACACACACACACACACACTCAGAGAGAGGGAGTGACCCAATGTCATCCACTAGAGAGAATGAGCTAAGGCCCAGCTGTGTGTGTGTGTGTGTGTGTGTGTGTGTGTGTGTGATGATAAAATTGTGATTGCACTGACCTCAGTGAGAGCGTCAGACTGAAAGCAGAAATGATGTAACACAGCGCATGAGGAGAGCAAGAGATGGACAGAGTCAGGCAGCACAGAGAGTGTGGGAAAGAAGAGAGGGAGAGGTAACGGAGATAATGAAAACTGAGCTAATGACAGGACTGACATGCCTGGTGCAAAACAAACTGTACTGTTTTATATAACATACCATATAGCTTACTCTCAAGCAAATCACAAAATAAACTTTAATTTTTATAGCTTGAGTTTCTGACAACTTTGTCACACTAATACTGGATCTAATTTAATGGAAAATCATGCCTGGAGGAGTGACGCCAAGACTGAAAAGTAGCTGATGGTATTCTGCTAGTGCTTCAGCAGCCTGTGTCCATCTGTAGAGTGGTATGCTGCTTGTTGTACAGTGGTGTGCTGCTGGTTCGCTGGCTTATACCAGTGTCCACAGTCAGTGTTGTGCAAGTTCACAGAGATTCAAATATCAAACTAGTTCATGTTCATAAGTCATTATTTAGAATTCTGAACTAAGCACGCAGCACCAAAAATGAACTCAACACATAATTCATGTTTGTTTTTTGTTTGTTTGTTGTGTTTTTGTTTTTTTTTACATAGAACCTCCTCCCACCAGGGACACTGGAGTCTATATAATGGCATCTCACTAAATTGTGCACAATATTAATGTTTTTGCATTAAAACATGAATACTGAATGGCCACGATTACTTTTATCTTTAGTTATTAATTTACAACAATTTTAGAATGTTTTACACTACAGCAGACAGCAACTGTTTGCTACATTGTTGAAATTTTCAAGTCAAAATTCCGACTTTCCGTTACAAATTGAACGCGCCATAACGCATGGAAAGTGCAAAGAGATGAAGGGGGAGACAAGACAGAGGAGAGGAGCGAATATGATGAAGATCTGTCCGTCCTTTTCTCTTTGTCACACAAACTCCAATCTACAGTGCAATGCTACACCATCAACCAAAGTTTTTATGTCACTGATATTTCTGTGCATATTCACGCGCTCCCTCTCTGCTGCAATCACATTTCTGTTTATATCAGCTGACTATGTGAGCGCCGTTATCTCACTCCTCACTCAGGAGTGAATGTCGCTCACGTTCACATTCGTGGATTGCAAATTCAGTTCACCGTTTACCAAAAATATAAGAACGCTATGAACACAATTCATATGCCAATTCATTTTATATAGCTTGGGCGATAGCTAACATGGCTAAAATTAGCTTAGTCACTGTAACCAGTCTGACTAATAACAATAACAGAAATTTAGAGGTAACCAAATAATACTTATTACTCAAGAATGAGCTGATTAGATTTTGGTAGTCAAAGTTCAAGGTAACTGTGACCTCATGTCTGTCCCATCCTCAGTATGATGTCATCAGAGGTTACGTGATTTGACTAAGCTCCTCCAGAGCCACAGATGACATTACACAAGTGTTTTCACAGGCTGAGAAGTCCTCCCCATGATGAATAAACTGACCTTCATTGCCCTGCCTACAAGTGCCCTTCACCACTTTGCCACATGTGTGCTACCAGTGTGTTACTAGTGGCACATCTAAGTAACCACCTTGGTACACATGTAGCAAAACTCTCACTGCCACTTGTGAAATATATTCCACTAATCAGAACGTTTTTAGCAATGAGCATACAACACATTTTAGTTTTTTCTATACAATGACACTTACATGAAGTAATGTAGCTATTACTACAGTGACAACTATTTAAAGGGACTGTTCTGATTATTTTAAGAGGGGTTGTATGACGTTCTCATCAGTAGTCAGTGTATCACCTACAGTAGATTTGCGGTCAGCACGTCCCCAGTTTGGAGAAACAGAGAGGAGCACCAGCATGGAATCTAAGCAGTCCTGCTGCTCTGGACAGGGTCTGCAGCAAAACATTTGCCACTTAGAAAAAGGTTTCTATAAAAAAAAAATAAAAAAAATCAATGTTGAAATAAAATGACTGGTTTTGCTCATGGAGTGTGGTTGGTTTGGAGAGAGCAGTATTTATCTAACCAAAGTAAAGTGGTGATTTACAGTAATATTGAATTTTTTTAGGTGGACCTTTTTTAAGTGGCTAAAATATCTTTTGTTGCTGAGCAGTACGTTGCTTAGCCTCCATGCAGGTAATCCTCTCTGCTCCTTCTAACTGGGGCCGATGCCGACTGACACCCACTGTAGCTGATACACTGACTCCCAATAAGTACATTGTATGTTTTCAGAACTTTTAATGTAATGTGATGACATGAACATGCATTGTTTTGTTTCTCAAACTCAAAGTTTTATTTTATGTTCCATCTCAACTAGTGACCAATTTGTCAGGAAGACAAAATAGGCACTCATGAGGATGTCCAGGAATAGTCACACAGCTTTTGCCGTAGCTTTTCTATACCTGTTCAACTCTGAACTGAACTGCATGCGTAGAGAATAAGATGTAAAGTGAATGGAGAGAGAGAGTGAGGAGGATTTTAGGTGGTGGTGGAGGGGGTGGGGGTGTAGGGATGAAGAGAAAGTGAGGAAAGATCCAGCAGAGGGAAAACAAGGAAGAAAGAAATGTTACCCAGTTTGTTATTGTGAGGGATTCTGGTTGTCAAGGCAATAGAGGGGGAAACCCACACAGCTGTTGTCCAGCTAATGTTGCATTCAAGTCCTATGAGGAAATTGTAGATAGTCTTCAAGGCTTTATAAAGAACTGCTCAAGCCTGCTTTCATACAGTGAATCACACTTGACTGAGTTTCTAAAATTCAGCTAATGTCAGTCTATTAGCTGCTATGCTTTGTGATCATAACATACAAAGAAAAGAAAAAATAACTTTTTGAATTAAGTAATTGGAGTGGACATTTTCCAATATGCAAAACACATTATCGACTAAGTTCAGCTGTGTCAACTGTGATGTTAAAAAAAAGGAAAAAATATGAGGAAAAGCCAAAGATGACAAAAGATGTGCATCATGTGTCCAATTACATGAAGATGCTCACATGACAATTCCCATATGAAGTGAATGCAGCATCGAGGCAGGAGAGAGCGATCGAGGCTGGAGGAGGACGGATAGCAGGGTTGGTGTAACGTCTCCTCAGGGTCTGCTGGCTCCTGATTGGCTGGTGGGGGGAGGAGGAGGAGGAGAGACCAATGGCAGTATCTTAGTGTGCTGTGGAGCACCAGGCTGGGTTTCATCATGTGAGAGGCCCAGTGCACTCTTTAATACAAAGCAGATGTCCTCAACCTCACTGGTGCCACTAACACTCTCACTGTACCGATGGAGCAATCCCCCGTCCCATCCATCTCTTCCTCCACTCCTTCTGACCTCTCTCCATCACTTGCTACCTTCCCTCCCTCCCTCCCTTCTCGCTCTTTCACACTTTCCCCCAAAACAGTAAAAACGCCTCTGCATAAGCCAGAAAAAGTTTCTTTCAGTTTTGCACGGCACCATTAACCGTGTACATTCTTTGAAGTTCTCTACAAAGTGTCAGAAAACAGATCTTTATTCAACAGTCCAGCATTGTTTTAAAGCTTATACTTAAGAACTGTAGAAATGGTTTCTGGGAAACAGCAAAGTTTACTAAAATTGATGCATGGGTGACACACCAGGACTGCATAGACACAGGATACAAATCCTGGTAATGTTTGAGGCTGAGAATCCAGTGAGGCATGATGTCCTTGTCACTAAGTACTCTTACGCTGCTGCTATATCCGGTGAAGATGGAACTCAATGCAACGGAACACCCCAGGCTCCAGCCAGTGGGCGGTGGAGTTTGCGGGTTACATCACATGTTGATCATCCCCACTTCCCTCCAGATTTACCATATAAACACTGCAGTTGATTGGATAGACATCCTGCGATTTGGGCGGTGCTTAACATGTCAGTCGATAGTACACTAAGATATGTTTCTGAAAATATTTTAAGTGAGAAATAGGCAATGCGGTTACAGAATCTTGTTTCATATTTGATCAGCACTGCCTAGATTGACAGTTTGATTGGACTTTTGTGAGTCTGCTACATTGCGTTGGACAGACCTCATCTAGATAAATTACAGATCTAGTCATTATGCTAATTCAGATACAGTCCGTCAACTCGCCGCACCACACCTGTTGGATCTGTCGACTTCACGTTTGTACTGTATGTGTGTCTGCACCATTACTGGCTGATTCCACTGGGCACAGCTGCATCATGTTCAGGCCCTGAAGTGGCTGCTGTAGCTGACTGAGACCATTCTATTTTTGACAGAATAGCACAGAAAATCCAGCCAATTTTCAAAATAATCACCCCACAGAGGCTCCCAATTGTAAAAACAGACCAAAAAGCCACGGTAGAAGCTCAAAAATAAAGGAAAAGTGACCTAATCAACAAAATATAACCACGTCAACAAAGACTTGTGGTCAGAATGCTGTGCTTCTGAAATGTTGCTGGTAGAGGACTGATCACAACAATAACATGAACCTGGGCTAATATTTCCATGTGTATCAGAGGAAGCACATGCAGCATACAGCTCACAGCACATATGTACAGTACATAGTCATAAATTTTGGGCTGCACAGCTTTCACGGACATGGGCAGATGATGAAGTTTAGCCCACATCACGAACAACCATGCAGACTCTTGTGGCCATATGGACATGGTCACATGGAAAGAATAACCTGATCGTCAGCAGAGATAAGGACCACAGCGCAGGGAGACTGGACAGAGAGGAAACAAACAAGAGAAAATAGATTTTAAAATACAAAACGATAGTCACATGAACTATTTGATTTTTTATAATTGAATGACTATTCTGTATTCAAAAATCATGACCCATCCATATTGTCTAGTCATGTGCATTTGATCCTTTTTGTACTAAGAACTAAAAAAAAAGACTATTTGTGTGGTTTTGCTCATAGCCAATCACCACAAGTGGTACCATACTATATATTTGATGGAATTAGCAGTTCAGTGTGCCAAAATGCCACCAAAATTTTGTAAAGTATGGCTATACTACACCTGTGGCTTCTGATATAACTAAACAGATTAAATCCAGAAGGGTTATTTCAGGATTGCATCATTCACATGATGTGTAAAAACAGATTTATGTGCCCACAACATGAGTAATACACGTTCTCCTTGGTCCTTGTGGGTCTTCAGGTGGGCAAAGAGGCTGGTCCTGAAGCAGCATAGTTTGGTACAATGCATGGTTATGGTTGTGGGTTTAGTTTAGGCATTTTTGGTGAAAGTTCTCTCCTTTCTCAGTCTACGATTATCGCTTGCAGCACAATGGGGATCACTGCTATATAGTGTAGCACCTCCACAGACGCCCTATTGGTTGCTGGAGTCTCATATTCATATCTATGTGGTATTTTTTGATGTTCGCTTTAATGTTGTCCTTATATCTTTTCTTTTGATCTCTCGGGTCACATTGTTCTATGAGCAGCTGGGAATATAGGACTTGTTTTGGAAGTCGTGAGTCAGGCATAAGGATGACATGGCTGGTCTATCTGAGCTGGTGCTGGGTGATGGTGGCAGTGATGGCGGGGATGATGGCTTCCACCAGGACGCTGTTGTTGGTGTGTCTATCTTACACAGATGATTTCAAGGATTTTTCAGATGCACCTCTGATGATGTTACCTTGCAAGGCAGCTGGATTCATGGAATCACAAGATCATGCCAGAATCCATCTTCCCAGGCTTCAAGTTATCCATTTGCATCTGCATGAAAAGTTGTGCAGTCAATCAGCATCCTATAGATGGGACCACTGGCAGTTACGGGCCCAGTTTAGTTAGTTAGCCCATGTCACATCTAACAAGTTAGCCCATGTTAGATGTGACAGACAGATGGTTAATCTAACCACCAACTGAGTGTTTTTTGAAAGTGCTTGACCTTTTCCAAACAGTTTCTAAGGATGACTTCTCAGATGGTTCAATGTAAAAAACTATCTGGCACATCAGGTTACTAATGATGTGCCTCTAGTGCCTTCAGATGCCTGCTGTACGTAGTCCAGGTTTCTGATCTGTACAGTAGGGTGGGCAGCACTACCGTTTCGTAAACCAGAATTTTAGTCCTGGCCTGGAGGACACAACTCCCTCCCCTCCTCTTGTTCTGTTGGTTTTAGATCTGTGGCTTTGTTTCCAGATGCGTTCCCTCTAACATCTAAACATGTTTCAGGGGTTTCATGCAGCCATGAGCTTTGAGCGTGCTTATATACACAACAGGCTCATATAGCGCAGATGCACACATAGGGTTTGTGATAAGAAACACCTGTGACTGTACAGTCAAGTGGTTCTCATGGTATGTTTGGACACGCAGTGTGCGCACACAATGATGAGCCACCAAACAGTCTCAAAGTGGTTACATCTTTGTCTGATATTGAGGTTGCAAGTTCACAGAGACAGTGTGACACCTTTGTACAGAAAGGCAGGGCCTGCCTGTTGTTTTGCTCAGCAACTGTGAGCACAGTCTGAGTGAGTTCAACCCAGTGTCAGGCTGACCTTGTGAACTCTGGATAGCAGGTAAGAACACACTCAAACACTGTAGCAGAAGATGATCCAGCAGATGGTGTAAGACCAAGAGACGGATGTGTGAGAATCTTTGTGAAGAGTGTGCCAGTTATTAGGTATTAAAGTCTAAAGGATTCCAATTCATTGCAACTTACATGGAATTTATTCTTAATGTTAAATTGATGTTTGGGGTCTTTTAAATTATTTATGCATTGGCAACAATGACAAAAAAACATTTATTTCAGGTATCCTCTGGTGTTCTCTGGAGTGTCTTTCCCTAGAAAAGGATTAGAAATGTTTGATGACTCAACCTGCTTCCTGGGGCCTTTAATGAAATGCTTTCTCACTTATGACGCTGCCAGTATGGAAGGCCAATACATCCATTCATCGGAGCTGTCTGGAGTATTTCTGACTCACTGTACAAAAACACAACTTTATAACTTAACTCGCTGATCTGGGTGAAACTGAATCATATTTTATAGAGAAAATATTTCCTGGATTCCCCTCTGATGTCCTCCAGCTGCTCAGCATCAACTCCCTATGATTTAATTCCAGAGTTTCCTGATGGACAGAGAGCATTAGCCGCTTACCTGTGGCCAAAGTAGCCAACTGTGACTGTTATAAGCTGTTAGCAGGCAATAGAACTGGGCTCAGCAGCCTTACAGTGAACACAGCTGGTCACGGGGACGAACACAGCCTCCGAGACTGACAGTGAATACACTACCGAGGTTGTTCACGGAGTCGTTGCTAAATTAACTTAGCTAATCACTAACTTCCATTAGCTTGGTTAGCCGTGACTCAGACCCAGGATGCCAGGAGCCAAACCCAGCAAAAAACCCACCTCTGTGTACTGTAGCCTATTCCCTGACATCAAACTGGCCCCTGTTTGATCTCAGGGGCTGTCTTTGTCTCAGACTGGCCATGTTCACTGGAAGCTCTAAGTTCGCAAAGAGGACCAACCTCCTTCCTACATTGTGTAGGATCTCTGCCCTAGTTATGCATCATGGGTGCATGTATGCGACATTTACTTGTTAGCTTTTTCCATCACTTTCTACCTCGTCTTACAGTCTTCATCAGCGGATGGAACTGGTTCACTCACACTTTTGTTATGTGATTGTGGAAGTTGAAGGGGGGATTCCTTCTAAAACCAGTAGACCAGGAATCAGTGGACTGATGGACATCCACACCTGTCCCCAGAGACCAACTTTGAACAGAGACAGGAGTTACATCTCTACCCATCTACCATCAAATGACCAGGGTTACAGTACTCAGGCCAGGTTTCCTGGACAAGTCCATAGAGTGCCTAAGTCATGCTCCTTCAGGTGTGAAAAAAAAATGTGACCAGTAGTCTATGGCGAAAGACAAATTATTTTTTGATTCTGTTTGAGTGGTGCCATGAATTACACATAGAATGTTTGTCAATTTAAAACTTATTTTTACAAGTCAAGGAAGTCTCAGTTTGTGGTAGGTTTGTTGTAGTTTAGATTTGTACGAAACCGCTCAGTGAACTACATCTCATGCCTCGCACAATATACGTCATCAACACCAATCTCGCTGCCCCTTATGTTCTTGCCTGAAGTGTTTTAACCAGCGAGTCCTGGTCCTTTTATCAGCCATGAAAAGAAAGAGCGAGTAAGATCTGCAGTTGTGTGATGACATCCCATATCTGTATGAAAACACACAAACATCGTAGCTTCAGTGGCTAACGTTAGCTTTTGGAGGGAGAAAATGACATCACTTGCACGACTTCTGGGTGTGTAGTCTCTCTAATTACGCATCTTCACATCTTAAATTAACAGACATCATCAAAAAAAGAATTTGTCTCTCTACATAGACTTCAGTTCATATTTTTTCCAAAGTTAGGTCCCATTGTGGTCCACTGGAAGAGGTGTGACTTAGGCACTGTATTCACCCCTGAGGACCATGCGACAAGGCTGAAGCTCTGGAAAAAGACAGAAAGTGGACTATGAGTTGAGTTGAGTTTAGATTAAAATGGCTTCTGCATTTCTTTCCCTACCTTGTATTCCAGTCCCACTTCAAAGAGTGAAAGACGTGACCAAACAACCCCGTCCTCTCTCTGTGTATCTCTCTCAGTACCAGTTTGTACCAAACTCCAGTTCTCAGTGATTCTGTTATGTAACCCTCCCTACAGCTGTTACTCAGTCCACCTCAACGAACTTTACTGGCATGGCACAAGATGCATATCCAAACTGTCTAAAATACTTGAGCTCAGTTCACATACGCAGGCACATGTGTTTAATATAATTGTATTTTATATATTTAATATTAAGCTCATGTGGTACATGTCACATGTGGTTATAAGATGGATTGTGGGTATTTAAGATGGTGACCTTGTGCTCAAAACATCACTGACTTTTTTTTTTCACAGGAGGTATTTGGTGTGTAAATCTTTTTGTTTGAACTCAGTTATATTTTTGATCCAGCACCTGTCCATGTGGACACTCAGAGTGTGTTTCTTTTAAAAATGATACCACCAATTTAAAGGGAGATTTTTCCATTTCCATTTTTTCCATGACAATATTAGCAAACCACAAATTATGAGCCATGTTTTCCTCTTTTTTTGTTGTTGGGTGCTACTGATTGTTACCATAGTAACATGGGTCTTAATCCTGAGTCAGCTTCAGGGTATGGTGTCTAATCTTTTTTTTGTTTTTTTGGCTTACAGTTAGTCTTTATTTTTGTGAAATGGTCTAACTTGTAATAGACTCATCTCTGAGCAAAATTAAGACTGGTTTACTACAGACTAGTCTAAAATGTCCTTGTGAAACCTGTCCCTGGATGTTAGTCGAACTGTGTCCAAATTATATTGTCTAGTCATGTTCTTTTTCCCTCACAGTCTGGTTGGTCTAACCATGCTCTGACTGACCTATAGTTCCTGTCAGACTAGACCAGGCTGTGAAAATTAATTTAAGCCAAGATCCAACCCAAGCCCCATAATTAACAATTCTGTATACTCTCCTTCTGCTTCCTCCTGTGTGAAGTGACAGGCTATTGAATGAAATTATGTGATTGTTGGCCACAACTCCATTATCCAGCTGCAAAGTAAGGCAGTCTCTTAATTAATTATAGGTGTGTTTGGGGTGTAACATGAATTAAACCAATCAGAGTGTCATCTCCCATTCCCTTAAAAAAAACACACTGGCAGATCTGGCAAGTTGGAGAAGCCAACAGTCTTCTGCTAAGGGAAGTGATCAGCTGACAAGATGATGTCAGGAGACGGAATACAAAAACGTACAGCTCAGTGAAAGCATCCTTCACTGTCTCGCTATCCTCTGTCCCATCAACAGCGAAGTCGTTCCTTCCAGCCTGCTCTCTCAGTGGTCCGATTCTTATCGTCCTTTTATTTATCCTCCTTTATTCATACAGTCCATATTCCTCTTAACTGACGTTTTCTCTAGGCTAAAGTTTTTGCTGGTCAATGCACAATCACTTTTTGCTGCCTCAATTTAACAATCCACCAACAATGCACCTGGCCACGCCCCCTTTTAAATCCAACACACCATACATACACAGATGGCTGCAAGTACATTTGCTACTTACATACAGTTGCGCTGGTTTGCGTTGCTTTGTGCCAAACAGAGGATCAAACCCTTTGTCTTTTGCACTGGTGATGCGTTTGTGTGCTGTTATAGTCCTCAGTGCTGACATGACAACATCCTTCCCTAACTTTGACCAAATGGTTTTAGTTCTGTAACCTCAAACATACCTCAACCATACATGTAAAAATTTGTTTTTACATAAAACAGTAGTCTGGTCGCTCCTGCACAATGACAAATAAGAAGAGAGACATAAATCAGGTCACACCAGGCAAAAAAGACACACTCAGCCCACCCAGCCTCTTAATATTAAACAACTGTCTAAATATAATTCATCATTTGAGGTCAGTCATAAGAAACATACCTGACAGCAAGACCCATAAAATAGGCAACCCATATGAAACAAAACCATTAAAATGATCAAAAAATACATTCAGTGTCCAACTGTGGGCACAAAAAATCAGTTCAATATTGTGTGGAGCTTTGGGCATCTGTAACCACAAACCTAAGACATGTTTTAGACTATACAAAACAGAAACTAGGAGGGGACTTTCAAACCAAGGTCTTGTTTGCTCTTAAGCCTTGATCCAGACTTCTTTTTTAAATAAACTTAAATACATTAATATATTTCACTTCTCAATGCTCGGAGTGGCCATTTTCAAAAAAGCTGAAGTTGAAAATGTATTATTTTCATATTCAGGGGAGTTTCGGTGTGATCAGAACATCCTGATCTCTAAGTATATGAACTTTAGTATTGTACATAGGTTGCATAATGTTGCTGAACAGGCAACTGAGGTAAAAAAAAAAAATATATATATATGTGCACTGTTGCCTTAAGCAGTAAAATCAAATCAACATGCTTCATGCTGTTACAAACCTGTCACGTAAAGTCAAAGTATAGCTCATGTTATATAAGTCAGAATAGAGCGAAGAAGAAGAATGAAACAGAAATCAGCACTTGTCTGAAAACACAATAGATTAGTTATTATTTGCAGATGGTAGGACGACTGAGGTCATAGCTTAACATCACACTTAATGAATATTGTTTGACATGAACATGAACTGAGCTAAAATATTATCAACTAATTAATGGACTTAGCTATGTAGCATATCTCACTTAATTTGGTAGTGTCATCTGGAAGGAATCTGAAATTAAAAGCTTTTTCAATTTTTATGTTAAAAGTTGATGCTAAAATGCATCACAGAACATGCTTATGGTAACAAAAATACCCTGTAATAAAAATGAGTACTGATTTGAGTGTAAACATATTTTTGACTTGCCAGTATTATATTTACTTAGATAGCATTCAGTTTTCTGGTGAATGTGACAGACCTGTCATACAGTCACGTGCGGTCTCTCTGCTGTTATCCAAACCAAAGTTTTTCACTAATGACTGTTTATTTCATTAGTTTGAAGACATTTTGAGTTTGAAAAATAAATTA
>JAJHUR010085943.1:0-10600 GCA_027495735.1 Lutjanus campechanus | reverse complement strand
TCCACTTGAGGGCAGCAGACACCAGATATGAAGACAACACTGACACTTTACAGGGATCGACTGTAAATAATGAACTCATCAGTCGTCTCAGACCACAGTGATGAAGGAAAAACTGTCCTGATGAACAAATTCAACAAACCCCAGCAGGTGGAGCTTTAACACCTGACTGCTTCAACAGTTTCTGGTCGGAGTAAACAGAACAACACTTTTTATTTACTTACTGTTGTTATTGTTGTTATTGATTTCCTCAGGCTTTTTGTCTGTTGAAAAAAAAATGAAAAGAAAAATTAAAACATGACAGGAGGATCAGATGTTGTGCTGTGATGCCTCATGAGGATATAAACAGATAAAACTCAGATATTTACTCACCAGAATCAGTCTGATTTCCTTTGTTTCTGTTCTCCTCTGGATCTGTTGAAAAATTACATTATAACTGTGAACATAAGAGCTAAAATAGTTACTTAATAATTCTTTTCAAATATGGATTTTTCTCTTATTTTAAAGTGAAAACAAACAACTTTTTTCATAATAATTTATCGTTATGAAGTAAATGTTGATTTCACAGAGGAATGTCTGTAGAATAATGACACCATCTGCATTAAGTGTGGTTTGTGTAAGAAATTAAATATTTTTTTAAAAATCTGACTTTTTTTTTTAAACTTCCACTCATGAAGCTGTCATTTGGTCCATGATCAACTTTTCACTAAAGTGAGTCTGAGACTTCACTTGGAGGTTATGTGCCTCTTTGCAATAGGCCACTCCTATTTTTACACACACTTGACCTTCATATAAAATTTTAGTCTCTTATGTGTTTTATCTCAGCTGTACTCACCAACTCTGAGCTGAATGAAGCCTCTGCTGTCCTGTTTAGTAACATAGCAGGTGTAGTTTCCTTCATCCTGTTTAGTTACGTTGGTCAGTTTCAGTGAAATGGTTCCTTCAAACAATTTATCCAGGAAGAGAGACGTTCTTCCTCTGAAGTTCTCGTCCTGAAGACCTGGATCATCCTTCCTATTTCTGTAGACGTGCACAATGACTTTATTCCGTGTCCACTCCACTGTTCGGTTCGTCACATCGTATGGAGGCTCCAGGTGACACGGCAGAATGACGTCATGACCGACTGTTACATGAACTGGTTCACGTGATCCAGTCAAATTAAACTGTCCTGTTGAAGAAGGAAATATATTCATGTTTATATACAAGAAAGTGAAGAACAGAGTCAGTCCAGCTTTAAATAAGTGAACACTGTTGTGTTGTTCAGACTCCTGGTTGAAACACTGACTGAGAGGCTCTGCTGCACAGAGATTATTGTCTCAGGTTGTTTCTTTACTCTGAATATCTTTGAGTTGGAGACAAAACAAAACCTTTGAGGAAACACTGAGCAACATTTTTCAACATTCTCTGTTTCAGACCAAAGAACTAATGGATCAATCAAGAAAATGATCAACAGATGAATCGATAATGAAATGAAATGTGTCAGTATTAATAATCTAATGGGATATATCAGTCACATGATACATTTCACAATAAAATTGTATACTTTTGACACTTGTAAGTGACAGCTGAACTGTCAGTCATCTGTAGTCATTCTGAAGCTGTCCGCCCCGGAACCTGTATAGAAAACAAAAAGCCGCCCGTGTGTGTGTTTTCTCACACACCTCACTTCAGTCTCTGCACGGATCAGCATGATATGTTGACTTTTTGCAGTCGGTCACTCTGACTGCATTGTTTCCACATAATTCTGTGAGTGCTTGTTTTACTTTGTTCAGTGCGTCACCGTCGAGTTTGCATTGACTTATAGACTGTATAAAACATGGACGTAGCATCCATGATGTCACCCATTGGTTTTGGGGAGTCGGTTTTGTGACCAAATCATGGGCATTTGAGCTGCGCCATCTTGGATTCTAGTGGGAGTGTACTTTCCATATATGGCGGAGAGGCGGTTACTCTACGGGTCAGCCTGGGTCAGCCGGCCGAGAACGCGCTCACTTACCTCAGAGCAACGGAGCTAGCCTAAGGCTAATCAGCTGAGGCTCTCCACACCAATATTTGGATGCCGCAGCTGCAGTAAGAGACCTTTGCCGACTAGAGGTTAAAATCAATCACAGATAAGATCAATCAAGATTAAAGTTGATCTGGTAAGAAGATTTAAGGCTAACTGCTCAGCTAATTCATCATATGACATTGGACATTTATAAAATACAAGGACTTCCACATCCTAAATAATTTCAAAAGGGGTCTTGAATATATGATACTAATAAATTGTGTAAATTCTAGAGCCTCAAGTGTGCAGCTAAGGCCATTCTCATCTCAAGAGACCTTATTTCCTGAATGGTATTTGAAAGGGGAATAATTATCTGATTGTAGATTATTATCAGCATTCTTGTATTATCTCTGTTTACTTATTTGCCGCGCCCTCAAAGTGTAAATGTCTGATGTGAGTGGTAATAATATAGTTTAAAGATAATTTAAAGCCACCTCTCACCAGAATTAGAGTCCAGAGACAAAACACTTAAAGGCTTTACAGTACAAACACACACGAAAGACTAACAAGATGCTATCATCAGCTGAAGAAACAGACAACTCCTCAGAGGCACAACAGGTGAGGTCCAGCTCCCGTGAGCAACGTCTAATAGAAGAAGGCCTAGAACTGCATGAACAGGAAGCAAAGAAAAATGAAAAGGCATTCAATAAAGTCTATGATTCCTGGAAGAAAACAGCAAAGGAGATTAGAACAAGACTCAAGACTTTATGCTCAGCTGAGGACCTTGAGGGAAGTCAAAGGAACATAAAATCCAAACACGATACAGTATACCAACATTATGAAGCAACTCGGCGCAACCATTCCTCCAATCCAGATATTGTAAAGAGAATGGATGCATGTGGCAGATTTGTGACCTTACCAGTACACGACTAGAGAATATAGTTGAAGCTTTCAATGACCATCTTGAGAAGGAAAGGGTGAGGATGGTATTAAATAAGAATGAGTATGGGTCTGTCTGATCTCACAAGAATTAGACAACCATTCAAACGCCACTTACAAGTCCTCCAGCAAGCATGCAGATGCAGATGCAGACCTTGCTGCCAAACAAGAACACACAAAAGCTATGCAAAGACTACATGCACAACAAGCAAAGGTTAATAAACTGGAGAGTGAATGGAAACTTGAGGAAGCACATATGCTAGCAGAAATTAAACAAAAGGAGGCAGAAATTAAATTGAAATTCTGTTCAGTTTGCAACTTCCTGAGGTTCCTGTGGTGGGAGGACAGGCAGTTAGAGCAGAACCAAAGGAGTATAGAATGACAGTACGACTCTTCTCCTGGTTGTATCAACTTCGGCCTTAAGTATCGAGCACAGCAACACAAAGCCAACCACCCCTCAGCATCAGCCTTCATGAAGAAGAAGAACTTATCCGTGGATGACAGGTTGACCAGTGTTCCAACAGTCAAAGAGGCAAAGGAACTGATTGTCGAGGCACAACAGTTTTGCAAAGGTGTGGGTCTGCGTCTACACAAGTTCAGCTCAAACCAAAGGGAAGTCCTCTCCTGTCCTGTTTAGCACCTTCTGAAAGGCCAGTAACCACCGATCCTCTCAACCTTAATCCAGACACAACACTAGGTCACATACTTGGCATTCAGTGGTCTAGAGACAAAAACCTTCACCTTCAACATTGATGCGAAGGACCACCCTACAACGTGCTGTGGGAGGTATCTTCCTACAGACGCAGAAGCTCTTAAATCCTGTTCTCCTCATGGCCTCACTGTTTGGTCCCTGACAATCAGTTTATGTTCACAGTTCATGATGGAGGAGACTCCTGCTGTCTCATGTTGAACAAACTCTTTTATTAAAACATTGAACTTAGCTAAGTTTAACTAAAACTTTAAACACAAAACTAAATATTCAAACTGCATTCACAAAACCTCTGATTCTTCTGGTAAAATCAAACAATGTTTTCAGACCGTCGACACAGTCAGTCATTATTTAAACACTACTAATCAGTCAGTGAGTCAACACTTAACATGGAGAACAGTGTTCAGAGCAGGTAGCTGCAGGTTTTACAGCTTCTCTTTTCCACAATTGTTTACACAGTAAACGACAACCAGAAGCCACAAAACTGCAAAATATTAAACAGTGTTTTTAAAATCACTAAACACGCTTTTCTATATAAGACAAAGAAATCTAACACTTCACTTCTTTGTCATTTCAAAACATTTTTAAAATAAAACACAATTCAAACAGCTGCTTCACTGTAAACTCGCCAGTCAGGTGTGAGAACCGTAAAAAGACAACAGGTGAGTTTACCTTCAACACAAATGAAGGAACTGAATAAAGCAGATGAGGACCAGATGTATCAGATGTGATTTGACTAACATTAGTTGATCATGTTGTAAAGTTTAGTTTGACTCGAGAGAGAAACAGGACAGAGTTCATCTCATCTTCAACAGATCTGCTGTTACAAAGGTAATTTAGACACGAGAACAGGTGAAAAAGTCAGTTCAGTGCAGGTCAGAGCCTCACAGTTTGATTCATTCTTTATATTCTGTCTCCACAAATGTTGCTGTTTATGTTTTATTCATAATGTTCTGCTCCGATTTTCACTGCAAAATGCAAATTTTCATGGAAGTGATTTAACAAAATGAGCTCAGTTCTTCATAAAACTGTATTAGTCTGTGCAGCTCCTTTGTTGTGTGTAATTTATTATTGATTGATTGATTTAATGACAGAAAATGGTAAAAAAAAAAAAAAATTCCATTCAGTGAAGCATTTTTTCATTAGAGGCCATTATAATAAATTGATAACTGTGTATGGAGGTGAATCATTCTTTATTTTAAAATATTAATCCTTCTAATAATCCCCATTTTTACGTCTGTAGTCTGATTATGTCTTTTTAACCTGTAACTGTAATGGAATGCAACTTTATTTTGTATCCAATATTTTATGAAAGAAATAAACTATTATTATTAATGATAATACCAAATAAATAAACAGATACATATAAATAGTGACTTATTCCTAAAATACTGCTGCTTCTGTGGTGTTTGAATTTTAAATCTGAAGCCTGCAGTTCCACAGAAACTTCAACTGATTTTTCTGTTTAAGTTTTTAGTGCGTTTCGGCCTTAATGATAAATTCAGCAGGTTAATGTGCTCATCTGTGTCTGATGGACTTGGGTTTACTTTGTCATATTATTTGGGCATATTTTTTGTGCCAAATTCAGTGTCTTTAAGGGTTTTTCCTAAAGTCTGACTCACCAACAATGAGCTGAACTGAAGCTTCTTTCTTCATTGAAGGAAGAGAACAAACGAATGTTCCTGCATCAGACATTTTCACTCTGAAGATTTTCATGGAGACGTTTCCCTTCATCAGTTCGTCCATAAACAGTCTCGTGCGGAGATGATAAGATGGATCTTGATGTTCAGACTTCAGTCGTCCATCTTCATGATAATGGACGTACTTTGGTTTCAGATCAGATCTGCTCCACAGCACCGTCTCATCAGTGACATTGACCGGAGGATCAAAGTAACACGGCAGAATGACGTCATGACCAGCCAGGACTTTGATTGGTCGCTGTGAAGAAATCAACTCTGACTCTGCTGCAAACAAAAGAACAAACAAGAAACAGTCACAATGTTATAAATTATTTCATGAAATAAGTATCTTTTTAATAGAATTCAAATCTGTTTTTGAAAAAGGTTTGAAGGTTTTGTTGATGTCCTCCCTGTGATCTTCACTGATGGACACACCAAGAAATCAACTTTTCTACATTATTGTTCATTTAAATTGAGATCAGTCTTGATGTTGGAAGGCAGCGCTCAATGATGCAAAATAAAAATAATCAACAATCAACATCAACAATTCCTCTCAAATGTATTAAAACTAAAATAACAAGTCTGTTTTGAAAATGTCAGGAGTAGAAAATTAAGATATTTTTGTTAAACATGTAGGAGTAAAAGTTTTTTAAAAATTCTCAGAAAAATAAATCATCAAGTAAAGTACAGATACCTGAAAACTCTACTTAAGTACAATAACTAAGTATTTGTACTCCTTCCCTTCCCATCTCTGCTTCCTCTAAATCTATTTTTATTATCTGACTTCCTGTTCAAATGTGCATGTCAATGGAAAATCCCTGAGCTGTTTTATCAGATCATCAAAACAGGAATTACAGGATCTGTGTGAGGATTTTAAAACAACAGTCTGCTGCAAGAGGACTCAAGAAAATGGATTTCTAGACACATTATTGAGCCAAAATGATCTGAAATATATGCTGATAAAACTTCACAGATCTTCAGAGATAAAGTTAAATCAGATACAGTATTCAGCGGTGATGTTTATGAGGCCACACCTTTTTCTCAGACCAGGTGAGTGCTGTGAACTTTTCACTTTCACAAGAACAAAGACAAAACAGGTAAAAATACGAGTGAAATTCATTTCAAAGGCTCATTTAGATCAGTCTGAAAATCTTCAAACACATTAATGAAGAACAACAAAGAAAAACAGTGAGAGTAAAACATGTCTGCTGTGTTTCAACAGTCGATCAGTTAAACATGAAAGACTCACCTGTAACACTGAGCACAGAGACACAGGACAGAAGAATCAGATGATTTAACTCCTTCATGTTCACTGATGAAGATCAGACTGAAACACGGTCGATCTGACAGAGTTAATAATGATCCATGAAGAGGAGGAGCGAAACACGATGTCTGATAAAAAAATAGTTTCACTTTCTTTTGGCTGAACAAATAATAAACCGCCAGCAGATTAACTGTTTGTCTGCTTGTCTGCTTTTCGTACATAATTTCCATACTAACATTCAGCCTTCTTACAAAGTTTAGATCAGATGGTGATTTAATTTTGTTTCTGTTTTAATCATCAATTCATCATTTTTGTGTCATTTTTTCTCTAAACTCTCACAAGTGTTTTATAGAAACATCAAAACTCTGCTGCATGTTTGCAGAAGGTAGTTACTCACCCAAAACATTTCATTTAAGCTTCAAAACTAAGTTTCTGTGTCAGTAAATTGTCTGATGTCTCCAAAATGAAAAGTTGTTTTGTCACCGTGTGAGTCGTTCAGATGTTCTTTCACCACGACAGTCAAACCTGCAAATGTTTCTGATACAAATCTGTGTTTGATTTGACTTTTCTGTCCACATTGACTGCTCACTTATAGTTTGAGTCTAAAAAATGATGCACGACAACATTAAACTCATAAAGAAGGTGAGTTTTATCAAACTGTTTTGAGTTTTAGTTTATAATTATACACAGAAAAAGGATGCAGACGTTTCAGTCTGTCCTCAGACACATGAGTGTGTAAAACAGTAAATACAGAGGAGAGTAAACTGTAGTTGACCTTTTATCATTTTTCTCCTCATTTATTGATCCAGTTGATCTGAAAACAGATAAATAAACTCTGAGTCTCATGTCAAAGAGGTGATGAACTGAGTTTATGTGTGTTTGCTCCAGTTTATCTGGTGTCCCAGTTAGAGGTGCAACGATTCAGACTTTAATGTGAAAGATACGATGGCATCAGTTCAGAGGGTCTGTATCTGTAAAAAGCAGAAACTGAATCGGAAACAAATCGATGCAGCACTAATGTATCGATACATCTCATTAGGACGCACATATGTTTCATTTTTTGCATCAATGAACTGCTGCTGTAACTCTCCTCCGTTTTCTGTCTCCTCCCGTCTCTGTCTGCACCGCTCTCACTGGACACCTGCTGCCTCGCTCACACAAAACAAGCGCTCCCTCCCCCCTCTGCTGTGTCTTGTCTTCATTTCCTCAAAACTGACCGCGATTTAACTGAAAACAGTGACAGACTGTAATCACACCACCAAACTTCTGTTTTTTTTTCTCCTTCTTCTGACCTACTTCTGACCCACAGAGACATCATGTGACTGTGAGAGCAGGAAACACGGAGCATCACAGAATCAAAATGTAAAGATTGTCTAGTATTGCATCATATCATATCAATCCGAATCATTGGTCATTTAAAATGCTAAGATGTGTCGTATTGTTGAACATTTATTGAGATAAGTATTGAATCAGTCTCAGTCAGTGAGATACACACGTGCGCCAGCTGATTTTAACATAAATAAACAGAAAATTATTTAAGAAAACTGGACTGCAGGGTGAACTATGGCAACACTAACAAAACAATGAGTGAACTACTGAGAAACATGAAGGTTAAACTAAAGGACAAAACAAATAAATTAATGGACAGTGGACAAAACAGCAGGAGTTAAAAAGGCAGCTGGACCTGAAAAAAGGAGAAGACTATATGTGATGATTCTGATGTTGTAACTCGACTCACAACCTTATAGAAATGTGCAGATATATGAGGCCAAAGTTTGTCACCAAACTGGTAACTTACTGTTATTTACACGTGTCTTCATTGTGAAAATTACAACACTGGCAAGTAAATTGATGAGAACAATGCCAAAAACATTGAAAACATAATTGCGGCCTCTTATTTTCCTCAGGACATGTTGTGAAAACTGAACTCTGAAGTGGTTTGTATCAGCGACTCCACCAACCCTCCTGAAATACTTTCACTTTCCACAGGACGTGAATGTTGGAAGAGGGCCAGTCTGAGTCAGGACTGATGGTCTAAAGTCTTTTAATGTAGATTTGACTTCATAAGAGCTAAACAGAATATAAACACAAGACAAACAACACATTAACTTGTTTGCAGTACTATTTAAACACCATAAAGTTGAAAATACACACAACAAACTTGACACTTTTGGACACAAATGAATTAAATTAATAAACCTTGTTGCTTCTCTCGACTGGAGCTAAACTGGTTTATTACAAGTGTTTGGTGACCTTTCAAAATAAAACTTCCTTTTTCAAAGAAAATGGCAACATAAGAACATTATACCAAACACGCTTCAAATAAAACGCTACAATCGTTTAACTACAGTAAATTGGGGTCATTTACAGTGTGAATAATATGTTTATTGATACACACTCACTGGTCACTTCATTAGGTACATCTTGCTAATACTGGGTTGGACCCCTTTTGCCTTCATAACTGCCTAAATTCTTCATGTCATAGATTCAACAAGCTGCTGGAAACATTCCTCAGAGGTTTTTGGTCCATATTGTCATGACAACATCACACAGTTGCTGCAGATTTGTCGGCTGCATCCATGATGTGAATCTCGTGATATCTGGTGACTGTGGAGGCCCTGAACTCTCAGAGAACAGCTGCTCACTGGATATTTTCTCTTTTTCAGACTGTCCTCTGTAAACCTGTCTGACACCAACAACCACGTCACGTTCAGAGTCACTTAAATCACCTTTATTCCTCATTCTGATGCTCAGTTTGAACTTCAGCAGGTCTACATGACTAAATGTATTGAGTTGCTGCCATGTGATTGGTTGATTAGATATTTGTGTTAACGAGCAGTTGAACAGGTGGACCTAATGAAGTGGCTGGTGAGTATATATTCACAGACAGATTCAGATCTCAGATATGAATGTTTCTCCAGAGAGGAGCTCTGCAGGCTCAGTGATGAAACTAAACTGTGCCTGACATGAACCTTAATGTTCATGATAAAACACAGAGACGTCTGCAAAAGTCTTCTTTCAAGGCGACGGTGGAGAGATGAAGAGAAGATGCTTTCACTCCTCCTCAGTAGTCCTAGGTACTGACCTGTCTCTGTCTTACCTGTGAATCTATTCAAAACAAAACAAGTCATCAGTCAGTAATTCCCAAAATGTCTGATGAATATTTTCTTCTTTTTTTGACCACTCTTA
Source organism: Lutjanus campechanus (assembly GCA_027495735.1). NCBI lineage: Eukaryota > Metazoa > Chordata > Actinopteri > Lutjaniformes > Lutjanidae > Lutjanus > Lutjanus campechanus. Next base: position 836 of record JAJHUR010085943.1, on the reverse strand, counting down.
CAAGAAGAAGAGTCTGTCTGAGGCAGCAAAGAAGAAAAAGTCAGAACAGGAAGTGAAAACATTAATTTCTTTATCACCGTTCACACTGAGTCAATCAGAAACTTGTTGTTCTGAACAATGAGGTCATTTGTGTTTCTTTAATGTTTCTGTAACACCTGCAGCTTTATGAACTGATGATTTCCATTATGTTTTGATTTGTATCCACACTGTTGAAAACTTATTCTCAGTCACTTTGGATAAAATCATCAGCTAAATAAATGTCCTTTATTGTAAACACACAAAAAAAAACACAACACAAACTCCAAAAAAGTTGTGACGTTCAGTAAAACATAGTTTAGAAAAGATGAAAGATTTACAGTGCAAACACATTCAAACACATTCTCAGCTGGTTAGTAATTATTTTTATAAATATAAAGTCATTGTGAATTTGATGTGATTAACATGTTTTAAAATAAGTAGTGACAGGATCATGTTTACCACTGTGATACATCATCTGTCCTGAAAAATACTGAATCAACTCACTGAAATAATAAAATATTGATTCATTTAAGTTGCAAAATGTTTCACAGTTACAAAATAAAAGATAAAAATTACTTAGATTAAATATTTAAAGGTGTAATAACAGATGTATTTGTCCACTTGAGGGCAGCAGACACCAGATATGAAGACAACACTGACACTTTACAGGGATCGACTGTAAATAATGAACTCATCAGTCGTCTCAGACCACAGTGATGAAGGAAAAACTGTCCTGATGAACAAATTCAACAAACCCCAGCAGGTGGAGCTTTAACACCTGACTGCTTCAACAGTTTCTGGTAGAATTAAACAGAACA
>JAJHUR010085942.1:0-15364 GCA_027495735.1 Lutjanus campechanus | reverse complement strand
ATAGATTTTCTTTCTCCACATTTTCATTTTTTTCTGTTTGTTTTTCTCATTTTAAGTCTGAGTTTAATTTTCTTTATTCAACAAACAGCTCCGTCAGACAAAACAACAACAAATGAGGTGCAGCTACAGCCACAATTATTGATTGAAGTTCCATGAATAGCAATTAATCGATTAATCATTAATCATTAACATCTTTAATCCAAACATGTATTGTCACAACATTTTATTTTGTTTATCGTTTGTATGTCCTGGTTTTCATTGACCTGTTAATGTGAATATTAATTAAAACTGTACTCACCAATGATTTTAAAAGTAACTAAGTAGATTACATCTTACAATTCATATTTAAGTACACGTAAAAGAACAGACTTGAAAATCTACTCGTAAAAGTACAAGTACCCCAAAAAAGTATTTGTAGGTAGTTACTTCCTCCTCTGTCGGGAGTCATGTAGCCTGACATTTGGATTACGTCATTATAAGATATGATCAAATGTTTTTAGGGCTGCAGCCAACGATTATATTTAACGTTGATAAATTGGTTGATTATTATCTCAATTAATTTATTACTTGTTTCGTCCATAAAATGTCAGAAAATGTTGATCAAAGTCCAAGATGACGTCCTCAAATGTCTTGTTTTGTCCACAACTTCACTTCAAATTCCAGGTCCCATAATTTCATGGTAAATCAGTGATAATTACATTTGTAATAAAGGAAATTTCTTCGTAATTATCCACAAATTACGTCCAAATTTCATGGTAAATATGTGATAATATTAAATAAGTATCATTTTCATGTGGTGGTGGTTACAGAGCAACATTTTTAAGATTTCTCTAAATTTACCTACGAGTTACCCCCAACTTTCATGGTAAGTATGTGATAATTTGAAAGTGTCGTTTTCATGCATATTTGCCAAGAAATTTGGGGTAAATTCAGAGAAATCTCAAATGCAGCATAACCGTATTATATTTTAATTGCTCTGCAAGACAGGAAGACATTAAAGACTTGATTTTGGACAAAGTCCACAGTGAGAGGAAACTGGGCATAACCACTGAGTTGATTTCGTTTTCAAAACCATCCATCCAATCGCTGATATTCTTGAAAAGGTCCAGAAATCTCCGTAAATCACCTTGTTTCTTTGGTTTTTACCACAGTTTGTTAGATGCTACATAAGATCAATAATCAATGCACACAGTAACTGATTCAAACTTAAATTCATCCATTTAAAAGTATTAAAACTTGAGAGAAAACAACTGCTGAGTTTATAAGTAAAAAGTTGTGTATCATCTGCGTAACAGTTTATCAGGAGGCAGCCAAATCTTTGGATGATCTGCATGTTCTGTTCTGTCCTGTTCTACTGATTTATAACTGTTTTACCTTTTAATAGCTCCAGTACCAGCACCATAACCAACACCAGTATATTGGTCAGATGGCACAGCATTCTCAATATCCAGACCCGCTAGAACGAGACTCAACAACCAAACCCTCCAACCCCACTAACCATGAGACATCAAAGGAAGAGATTTTTCATGACGCCTCTGACTGTAAAACACCTGAGACCGGCTCTGGATCTCAGGCCCCCTGTCCCGCTAAAACACCTGAGAAGGCCAATGCCACTAAAGAACCCGAGACAGGTGTTGTTCTGGCCCCCAGCACCACTAAAGAACCCGAGACAGGTGATGTTCTGGTCCCCAGCACCACTAAAGCACCTGAGACAGATGATGTTCTGGGTCCACCTGAGTGTCTGAGGAAGAAGTAAGTGCATTTTGATTGGCTGGGCTTCTTCCTTTGATTTTTCAATTACCTCTGCCGAGTATTTTATGTTTTCAATGCCATTTTTTGCCAGTTTCTAATCAGGATTAAGAAGAAATTAAATTAAATTCTCCAAATCACAGCTTGGATACACAACATCAGCACTGCAATAGGGCATTTGGCCTCAGCAAATACCATGAATACCATACATCTAAAAATCCAGTAGATGAGAGTAAAGTTTCATAGTGTCATTGAATTAGACAAAAGGTGAAGAGGTTTCTGGTCACTACAATCTCACAAATAATTAGGTTTTATTTTTAAACAAGAGGTACTAAATTGTGTCTGATATGTTTGTTAAAATAAGATCAAATACCTTAAATTAAAATGGCTTACATGTAGCTCTTCACTTTAATTTAGTATGCAAATACAAACCTGTGTTATTTGTCTGTTTGATCTATTTTCCAACATTAATCGGGGATAGGCCCACTCGTGCATCATGTGACCTGGTGTTCTGTCCTCCGTGGGAACGTTGCATCAACGGGCATTGTTCCTGTAAACCACCCTATCTGTGTCCTGTTGCGAATGTGACTGCAGTCTGTGGGCGGGACAACAGAAACTACCGCTCCTACTGTCAGGTATGAGGTTAGGTGTGGATACCTGGTTTAGTATTGGAACACAAATCAGTGCGTTGTGCGTTTTACCGATAAAGCATTTGTCTTTAGCAGAGCATCTGAACGGTGGATGCACATTTTACTTTCTGTAAATTCTTCACAATAAAAGCCTGTTATTTTATCAACTAAAAGCTTTTATTATGAAGCATGAGATAAATCAGGAGATGTTGGGTTTCAGCAGTACCTTGACACAGCTCCTATCAGCTGACAGTGAACGTGAAACAGTAAAATAAAGCAGATACCTGAAAGTACAAACAGCGACGCAGGAGAGAAACTAAACTTCAAACCACAGAGATTCAGTCAGAAGCTACAAAAGTACTGAGAGTTCAGGTCAGTTCAGTCTGTGCTTTACAGCAACACATCAGGAAAAAACTGACAGAAAAGCTTACCCATCGACTGGCAACGAGAAAAGGGTCAATTTTGCACAACAGAGTAGAAATGCCCCATATTGCATATTCATTAAGACAAATGTGTTAAATCAGTCCCTTCAGGATTCTGTGGGGCTTTTGGGGGTATTGTTGTGGCCTAAAATGCCCGATTTTACGGCAGCTTTTCTTTAAAAAATTTGCAATCCATGTTGCCATGTTTTTTAGGCATTTTTTTGCGATGACATTGTGGGATCAAGTGAAAAATGCAAAAAGAAGTTGCGATTCTTTTTTCTATAACGCAGTAATTCATTAAAAATCAAAAGCAATGTGTTCCAGGGAGAACAAAAACACACATAACCTTGTCAAAAAGCACCAGGATTACAAAAATTCTAACAAAAGTCTGCTTTAAGTGCAGCTGGGGGGTGTTCCACAAAGACACAAAATCTATTTGGAGCAAAACAAAACAAAATTCTAAAATATAAAACTGCACAGACCGCTGATAAATGTCAATAACAATGACAAACCTTGTGCGAGCTGTTTTCATTGAGATGATATTATTGATAGCAGCTGTGGGAAGAAACGATGATTCGTCAAATTTGTGGAAAAGTTGGACAAAATTGTTCAGAATTCACAAAGATTGATTGAGTTTGCGTAAATTGTTGCAATCGTAGCATTACAACTTCCTGTAGTGACTGACACGTGCTGTCTTACGTATCTGAAAGACGTGATCCTCAGTGTGGAACGTTAGTAAATCAGGTTCTGAGTGATTCTTCAGTGATGGAACCCTTTGAAGACAGAATATCAGTAAATCGGTTTTGGACGCCACATTATGACACAACGTTGTTTTCCAGATGATGGCCGTCTCATGTCGGTTCAAGGAGTCCAAAATGTCCCACTTTGGAGAACAATGCAAAGGTTCGTTCTCTCAGACGCATCGACTGTCGTATAATATTTGTTATATTCCAGCTGCTGGTTATTAATGTCACGTTTTTATCTCTGCGTCGCCGCAGGAAGTGAAACGTTCAGGACTTCGATAGATAAAAGCACAGGAGTCGTCAAAGTCTTCATTCCTGACACTTCAGTCTCTGGTGGAGAAGATCTACTGGTGTGTAAGAAGTACTGGAACATGGCGGCGGCTAACGTGGCGTGCAGAGAGGAACAGAAACAACTGTGAGACGATTAAATGTTTATTAAATGTTTACGATTATTGTCTGAAAATGTCATGGAACGTTTACAGATGACCTGGATTCAGTAGAACACAAAGATCTTTAATGTTCGAACTGATCTTCAACTTTGATCAATATTTTCTGACATTTTATGAACCAAACAGCTGATCGATTATCGGAAAAAAAAGCTCACCAGATTGATCACCAGTTGAAAAATAGGTCCTTAGGTTAGGTTCTTCAGTATGTCCTCAGAGGAGAACCATTTTTGGTTCCTGTCAGAACTTTTTATTAAAGTTCACTTTGAACCCTTTCAAAGAGTTCTACCCAGAACCCAGCATAAAGGGTTCTACCTAGAACAATCTGTGAAAGGTTCAACTGAGAACCTTTTAATTTTCCAAATATTTTATCTAGAACACATTCAGCGGGTTCTACCAAGAACCCTTTTATATTCCAAGGGTTTTATCTAGAACACATCCAAGGTCTTCTACCAAGAACCCTTTTATATTCCAAGGGTTTTATCTAGAACCCAACCAAGACGTTCTACCAAGAACCTTTTCATATTCCAAGTATTTTATCTAGAACACATTCAGAGGGTTCTACCAAGAACCCTTTTATATTCCAAGAGTTTTATCTAGAACACATCCAAGACGTTCTACCAAGAACCTTTTCATATTCCAAGTATTTTATCTAGGACACATTCAGAGGGTTCTACCATGAACCATTTTATATTCCAGCAGTTTTATCTCGAACCTAACCAGAGGGTTCTACCAAGAACCATTTTATATTCCATCAGTTTTACCAAGAACACACCAAGGGGGCTCTACCAAGAACCTTTTCATGTTCCAAGGGGTTTATCTAGGACACATTCAGGGGGTTCTACCATGAACCATTTTATATTCCAAGGGTTTCATCTAGAACCCAACCAGGAGGTTCTACCAAAACCCTTTTTATATTATGGCACAAAGAACCCTTGAAAGAACTCTTTCTTCTTTGGATGAAAAGGGTTCTTAATGGAAGTCTTACAAAGAACCCTTGACAAACCCTTTCTTCCAGAAAAGGTTCCTCAGAAGCAAACTGTTCTGGGTAGAACCACAGCCCCTCAGGAAGAACCCTTTTAGAACCTTTATTTCTAAGAGTGTAGCCCTTGAAACATAAAGAGCTTTGTGTTTCAGATGTTTATTTGATAGAAGATCGATTAGATTTGATCAAATTCTTAACAATGTTTTAATGTTTCATGTCCCGACTTTTTGGAATCAGGCTCCGAAGAATAAAAAGAATAAATCATAAACTTTTGAGATTAAACATCAATTTAAATCAACTTCTAACCTTCAGTTGCTCCATCAACATGTTGGCAGTGATGTAAAGTTTACATACGATGTGACTTTGTTTGTTTGTTTGTTTGTTTGTTTGTTTGTTTGTGTTCACAGTGGAGCAGCGACGGCCGACAGCGTACCGTTCAATGACCTGACACTCAGCCCTGAGAGACGCTTCAACGATCACTGCGTTAGCATCCGCTGTCAAGGTTACGAACATTCCCTCTCTGAGTGCGTAATCTACGACAAGAAAAGAATTGGCCGGATGAAGGTCGCCACAGCAACCTGTTATGAGGGTTCACAAGAACCTAAAGGTCAGTATGTCATCAAACGTCATCCGTCTTCGTCTTTAGTTTAGTTGTTTCCTGTTTTATTTTGTCCTTCTTGTCTTTCGTCTTGTTCCTTCCTTTTTGATCGCTGATTGTCTTCACCTGCCCCTGATTGGCCTCACCTGTATCCTGTGTTCTTGTATTTGTTCTCGGACTTGTTCTCTCTGGTTCTAAACGTCGTCCTGTGTCTGTTTCAGAGAACTGTGACTTCATCTGTGCGAACACAAAGTGTGTGTCTCTGAACCAAACCTGCGATGGAATTGACGACTGTGGCGACCTCAGTGACGAGATGTGCTGCAAAAGTAATCCAGACACACACACACACACACACACACACACACACACACACACATAAATGGATGTGAAAACCTCGTATGTCCCGTGTTTCTCAGTGTGAACTCTGTGTGTTCGTCAGGCTGCAGGGGAAAAGCGCTCCGCTGTAAGACCGGAGTGTGTGTGAATGAAGACGCAATCCGGGACGAACAGATCGACTGTCTGGATGGCGATGATGAATCACAGAAACACGACAAAGACAGTGAGAAACATTTTAACATCAGTTTAACAAAATATCATTTACGTCTGTTCAGTTTTGGGGAAAATGAGGAAGCAATAAGGATTTCTCACCTGAGAACCAGACGAATCTAAGAGCTCATTTTTAATTTGCTCTGGTCAACTTCCCGTTCTGACAGATCTCCACCTGTCGACAACTCTTCAGGCCAATCACAACAGTTTATTTAATATCTCGTGGGTTTGATAATGATGACTGTAAGAGGATCGTCTCTGGTCTGGATTTGAAAAGTTGGCTCGTGTGCTAAAAAGTAAGAAAAAGGAGGAACATCATTTGCTTGCTAGATTAAAAAGTAAGGAAAAAATAAGTAACACTGTTTGCTAGCTAGCTAAAAAGTCAGAAAAACTACTAATATTGTATTCTAGCCAGCGAAAAAATAGGAGAAAATTAGTAATATTGTTTCCTAGCTAGCTAAAAAGTAGTAAAAAAGGAGTAATATTTCTTACTTGCTAACTAAACAGTAGGGAAAGAAGTAATATTATTTGTGAGATAGCTAAAAAAAAAAGTAGGAAAAAATAAGTAACTCTGTTTGCTAGCTAGCTAAAAAGTCAGAAATGGGTTAATATTGTTTTCTAGCCAGATAAAAAGTAGGAGAAAATTCGTAATATTGTTTGCTAGCTAGCTAAAAAATAGTAAAGATGGAGTAATATTGTTTAGTAGCTAGTTAAACTGTCAGGAAAGGAGTTAGCTAAAAACCTAAAAAGTAGTAAAAATTAATTAATATTGTTTGCTAACTAGCTGAAGGTATAAAACAAGGAGTAATATTGCTTGCTAGCTAGTTAAAACAATAGGGGAAAATAAGTAAGCTAAAAGCTAAAAAGTAATAAAAAGGAGTGTTCACTAGCTAGCTAAAACTTGGAAAAAAATAACTAATATTGTTTGCTAGTGAGCTAAAATGTAGGAAAAAGAGGTCATGTTATTCGCGGGCTGGCTAATTTTGTGTTGTCATATGGTTAACTAAATATAGTCCAATGAGATCAATAAGTTCAATAAGTCCAGGTGTTCAGTGCATTGTGGGTAATGGTCAAACTACAGGAGCTCCACGCCCAACGCTGCAGTTATTGCACTTCCCTAAAATCTGAGATGCCAATCGCTTAATTTTCTTCATGCAGACAAAGAAACTGAAACTTCCAGCGCAGCGCGGACTTGTCAGTACAGAGAGAGAAAGTTAGCTTTAATGTTAGCTTTGTCAGCCACTACCAGTTTGAAGCTAACAAGCTAACAGATGATATGCTAACTTACTGTTCTGATACGTCTGTTCGTTGCTGATTTTGGTGCACAGCAGAATCTGGGAGAAGCATGTTGAACAACAGAGGGGTGTTACTGATCGATTATGACGGTTCACCACCATCAGGCTGATTTTCTGCACCCTGTTTATGGTGTTTGTCATATTTGTGGTATATCTGTAATATATTTCTATTTTCCACAGAGACGCCGCCGCGCAACCCACCCAGTAACACAGGTAAGCCTGCGAGTGAGACGCAGACATCGGAAGAAACCTGTAGTAAGTGATGGTGACGATAATGATAATTTGTTCTTTTGTTTTGTTTTGTTTTTTCTTTATTTCAGAGTACGTCTCTCCAAAAAATGGTACGTGGCCTAAACAGTGACACCAGATAATCTTACAACAACAGCTGGATTTGAATTTCAACAATTCTGTGTTTCTGTGTGTAGAAACGATGCTCAACAGGAAGTATCTGGAGTCCCGGCTGACGTGTGGGCGTCCTAATATGGACATAGTGGACGAAGAGGACGTGCAGGAGCGAGGAAGGAGCAGCCGAGTCAAGAGAGTCGTGGGAGGAGTCCCGGCAAAACCGGTCAGTTAGAAACAAATCTGCCTCTGTAATTACAGTTAGCAGTTATACTTACCAGGGGTGTGGACTCGAGTCACATGACTTGGACTCGAGTAAGACAAAAGTCACAAATTTGATGCCTTTAGACTCGACTTTATAAACTCAAAGAAGACTTGAAACTTGACTTGGGCTTAAAGACCCAGGACTTTTGATTTGACTTGGACTAGTGATGCATGAATCAATTAATTCCCCTTCGTGCCCCGAGTCCACTAACATTAACACCTGAACTTGAACCAATCAGACGACAGCAGAGAACCATGAAGAATTAACGTTATGTTACTGAGCTCCAGCTGGAAAAATGACTCACATAATGACTTGATTGACATTCAAAACACAGTAGAACTTGGGAATTTACTCGGGACTTGTTGATCTTGACTTTGGACTTGTCAGTCTTGACTTGAGACTTGACTTGGATCTTGTCAGCCTTGATTTAGGACTTGACTGGAGACTTGACTGTTTTGCGTTTGGACTTGACTCGAGACTTGACTGTCTTGCCTTGGGACTTGATTGGAACTAGTCAGTCTTGTGTTGGGACTTGAATCTGGATTTGTCTGTCTTGATTTGGCACTTGTTAGTTGTGACTTTGAACTTGACCTGGGACTTTACTGTCTTAACTTTGGACTTGAATCAGGACTTATTAGTCTTGACTTTGGATTTGACTCCCAACTTGTCTGTCTTGACTTGGTCCTCAAGTGCGAAGACTTGGGACTTGTTTGTGACTTGTAAAACAAAGACTCGGTCCCACCTCTGTATCATGATCCTTTCTTACATCACTTCCTGGTGGTCCTTCACGGCTCCGGTTCTTTTCAGCGTTCTAACAGCAGAAGGACAGAGAACATCGTGAAACCACAGGTTTAACTGACGTTCTCTGTTCATGTTCTACCTTGTTTGTCGGCGCAGACTCAGATCCAGTGGCAGATTGCTCTGGAGGAGAACAGGAAGATCGACTGTGGAGGAGCTTATATCGGAGGATGCTGGGTACTCACAGCTGCTCACTGCGTCAGGTGGGACGACTGTTGAGAAGAGTAATAATGTTTGCTAGCTAGCTACATAAAAATATTAAAGTGGTTGCTAGCTTGCTAAAGAAGAAGAAAGGTTATTGCTAGTGAGCTTAAAAGTAACATAGTTATATTGTTTACTAGCTAGCTAAAAAGTTGACATAACATTTAAGTGTTTGCTAGCTAGCTGTACAGTCAGTTAGCCTAGTTAGCTTACTCATGATGGCTCAGCAGAGAAATATTTTGTTCAGTCCATCTTAAAAAAGCAGCTATTTTAAAAGTTAAACTGGTTTAAAGGTTTAATGCAACATAACTTAAAGTCAGACTTTGATTTAATCTGGTTTAAAAACACGTTCTCGTCTCCAGACCAAACCCGAACGCGTTCAGTGTGAAGTTTTCTCTCTGGAAGAAGACTCGAGCTCAGGGCACCACGGACATCGTCCCTGTGGACGACATTTTCATCCATCCTAAGTATCTATCGATCTGTCTATTGATCTATCTACCTATCGATAAACTTATCGATCAATCTGTCTTAATTAGATGTTTTTTTAAATGTTCTGCAGGTACAACGCCTCCTCCTATGAGAACGACATCGCTCTGGTGCAGCTGGAGAAGCTTCCCTTCACAGATAAATGCATCGACGACAACCCGGCGGTGAGGCCCGTCTGCGTCCCCTGGTCCACTCAGCTGTTTCAGCCCAACCACACCTGCAGCATCTCCGGGTGGGGACGAACTGCAGGTACATACCAGCCCGCATGTCACCACGACAAAGATCCTATTTTAAATGTTAGGTAACCATGGTAACCAGGTTCTCAACTCAATGTTTAATGTAACTGAGGACAGGAAGTTTATCACACAAACATCCTGATGGTACAAAATCTGAAATTAATTCATAACTTTCCAAACTTTAGGATAAATGCCACGATGTCGTGACCTTAAATTTTCCACCTGCAGTCGTGACTAACCTGACAACTTACTGACTAGCTAACAGTCGCTAACACTTGTGCTCACTAGCAGTAGCTAAACGTAGTGTTTGCTGACTTAAACTAACGGTAGTGTTTGCTAACAGTAGCTAACAACAATGTTACGTAAAAGTAGGTAACAGTAGTGTTCACTAATAGTAACTAATGGTAGTGTTTGCTAATGTTAGTGTAGCTAATGTTAACTAACATAGCTACTAGTTAATGGTCATTTTTGCTAAAAGTAGCTAACCCTAGTGTTTGCTCGTAGTAGCTAATGACAGTGCTTTCTATCAGTAGCTAATAGTAAGTAGCTAACATTAGTGTTTGCTAACAGTTGCTAACAATAGTGGTATCAAAGAGTAGCTAATGGTAAGTGGCTAACAGTGTTTGCTAACAGTAGTGTTTGCTAACAGTACCTAATGTTAGCGCTTTTTCTATGTTTCAATAAATGTTTCACTGTTAAGCTCAGTGAGATGACAACAGTAGCGCTGGTTGCTAGGTAACAGGATCCTAACGTTAGCTCAGATTTGCCTCTGTAATAACGAAAATGATGGAGTCTGCCGATGTGTTCACAGACGGCAGAGCCTCTCAGGTGTTGCTCTGGGCCAACGTGTCGCTCATCGCCGGCTGTGACAAACACTACAAAGAACGTTTCAAGGAGGGCATGATGTGCGCGGGCGACCTGGACGGCAGCGTGGACTCGTGTCAGGGGGACAGCGGCGGTCCTCTGGTCTGCGAGGACGAACTCGGCGTTTCTTACCTGTGGGGCATCGTCAGCTGGGGGGAGAGGTGTGGTCAGCCAGGGTTCCCCGGAGTTTATACGCAGGTACAACACACAGAACATCACAGATATATTTACTGTTTTTACATTGATGTATTTATTCTATTATTAAGTTAACATTTCTCCTCTCTGACAGGTGGCTCATTACTTTGAGTGGATCAGACTTCACACCGGCTGGCCCGCCGTCACCAGGTTCAACTCCTGATCACACAAACATCTACTTTAAATTGTTACATTTTTCAGTTATGTATGAAAATACCACTGTGTCCAATAAAACTTCAATAAAATATATTTTCCTGTTTCTATGACTGACAAAGTTCTGATGCTTCAAGATTAAGAAAATCAATCTAATAATTAAACATAAGACAATGCAGGACAACTACGAAAAAATATTTTAATTTCGCATTATCTTTAATAAAAGCAGCTGGCCAGGAGAGAAGTATCAACAAAAACATTTTTTATTTTCTTTTAGAACCCGTACGTACAAAAATGTGCAAAAAGAAAGAAAGAAAAGACATTTAGTGTCGGAGAAAAATACAAGAAGTAAACTCTCAGGAGTCTCTGTGAGGCTGCGTCTGATCCACCGGACGTTGAATCGAGCTTCTCAACCTGGTGAGGTCATCCTCCACCTGCACGCACGCACACACACACACACACACACACACATTTTAATTATTTAAGATTAGTTCTGATCAGAGTTCTTCTTCTGCAGCTTCTAAAAAGTAGGAAAAAGAAGTAAAACTGTTTTCTAGCTAGCTAAAAAGTCTACATTGAAAAGTTTGGTTGCTAGCTATTTAAAGAAGTTATTGCTAGCAAACTAAAAAGTAGGAAAAAAAAAGTGATATTGTTTCTTTGCTAGCTAAAAAGGGAAATGAGTAATATTATTTGCAAGTTAGCTAAAAAAGTAGGGGAAAAGTAGCTGTCTAAAGTAAAATAGAAGTTATTGCTAGCTAGCTTAAAAGTAAAATAGAGTTCTATTGTTTGCTAGCTCGCTAGCTAGCTGGAAAAACTTTGAGGCAATTTACTGGAACAATTCAATAACTTCTTGAACCTATTAACCATTTAAGACAAAAATAAATTAAAAAAATAATAGTAAGCGTTTTAGAGGAAACGCAGCAGCGCCGGCATCAATACAAATGTTGATTTTTTCAGTTTAAACTGAAACCGAAAACTAAAGTTGTTCACCTTTGCCAGCTCGTCTCTCAGCTCGTTGTATTTCTGAACGTTGAATCTCTGTCGAGACGCTCTGTCGTGGAAGAAGTGGAGGAACTGACGATCCTTTGCGTCCACGCAGAAGAAGTCCTGTCACACACACACACACACACACACACACAAATCATATAAAAACAAATATTCAAATATTTTAAACGACAACAGACTAGAAAGATAAACCTGCTGTTGTCTGTTCACACGTCCCGGTGGAAGCTGCGTCTGTTCAGAACCTTCACGTTCTGGTTCATGGCTCATTAGATCTCCAACAGAACGTAACGTGTGTAATCTAGAACACAGAAGGAACCTTAAAGGGACGTAACACAAGATGTTCTACCTGTTTGGTGAGGATGTAGTAGCCGAAGAAGATCATGCTGGTGGTGTAGGAGATGAAGTAGGTGACTGGTTCCATGACGTCCCAGGCAAACACATACCTGCCGACACACACACACACACACACATGATTACAGGACACCTGGGTGCAGTAAACACCATGTTTCATACCTGTGTGTGTGTTCATTACCAGGTGAGGTAAGCCAGGAATCCTCCCTGCAGAGACAGATACGCAAGCCCCGCCCACCCCAGCATTGAGGCTCTAGTCTCCGCCTCCTTCACCAGCTTGACTTTCACCTACACACACACACACAGTTCATGATTTCTACATATTAATTATTGTGTAGCAGTAGACGTAGTCGTAGTATTTGATGTTTTACCGTCTCGAGCGGCTGCAGCTGCTCTCTCAGCTGCTCCTGTTTCACCATCAGCTCGCTGTGTTTGATGTGCTGCTGCTGAGGAAGAGTCAGAGCCGAGTGAAGAAGATGAACGACGTACTTCATATCATCCAGACCCAACACGTGTTCATGAGATGCACCTGATGAAACACACAGACACACACGATCCTTTAAATTCTACACATGAAAGAATATAAATCTAAACTTCAGAGTGAACGAGCGAGTCTTCAGGCTAAGCTAAACTAACCACATCCTTCACACACACACACACACACACACAGGTCATACCTTGTCCAATTGAGTGAACATTGTGCGTGATGCCATTGATGACCAGTTGAAAATCTTTATTTAAGACAGTTTCCATGAACGTGCAAGAAGAGATTCTCTGTCCATCTGAGGAGGAAAATAAAGTTTATTAGTTCAGTTTCATGTTTGTAAAAATTTATTTTTACATTGTTACTGATGTGTGAACTTTAATACTTAATCTGTTTTATATGAGGACACTTATACAAAGTGAGGACATTAATACAAAGTGAGGACACTTTACAAAGTGAGGACATTAGTACAAAGTGAGGACCCTTTTACAAAGTGAGGACATTAGTACAAAGTGAGGACATTAGTACAAAGTGAGGACCCTTTTACAAAGTGAGAACCAAGTGGAGAAACTTAAGTAAAGTGATTATATTTGTGAATTATTTGGACTATCAGAACATTTCAGCTGAGGCCAAAGCTGAGACTGAGGGGACTGGTTGTAAGTGAGGACATTTTTGGGACTTGAGGACATTAGTGGACAACAAGAACACTTTTGGAAACAGGTGAAATATTTAGAAAATATGGGAACATTTTCAACAGTGAAGACATTTGTGGACAGCAAGAACATTTCTGAAAAGGGAAGATTTTTTAAGAAAGTGAGGGTATTGTGGGGACAGTTTTAGAGACTGGGAACATCTGTGGACAGGGGGGACACTTTGTAAAAGTAGGTGCATTTGTATGTGTGTGTGTGTGTGTGTGTGTGTGTGTGTGTGTTACCTCCATTGAGCAGTGTGGCCGTGTGCACCTCGGGGTCTTTGGCTATGATGTCTCGCAGCAGGTCTCCCACCGTGGTCAACATGGGCGTCAGAGTGAAGCGACACTTCTGACCTGCAGGGAGACGGACGGAGAGGACGGGGCGACCGAAGCTGTAATGAAGGTACGCATCTGAGAGAGGGAGAGAGAGAGAGAGAGAGAGAGAGAGAGAGAGAGAGAGATGTTATCAAGCTAATGTGAGCATTTAATTTTTGTCCTAAAATGTGAAAATAAATTAAAGGTCCTTTAACGGAGACGTTTGGAGACGTTGAGTTCACCTTTAGACGGAGGCTGACTGCTGTAACTGGAGACGACACAGGCAGACCAGACGGGACCGGACTGAGAGAGACAAACAAAAAGACTTTATTCACAACATAAAATGTCTTTACATCAAAATATTTACAAACACATTTTACAGTTTGCTGCGTTCATAGAAAACATTTCTAGTCTTCTAATCGAACAAAAGACTTCACACGAAAACATGTCAACATTCAACCAACTCACACAGATTCACACACTGATGAAACAAACACAAACTGGTGCATAAAAGCACAAACTGGTGCATTCATAGCATGGTTTGTGGGCATAAAAATTCACCAGAATGCAGGAAATGAAGTGGTTGAGACACAATCTTGTGCAGCACAGAGAGGACTGGACAGGAAACAGGAAGAGGACAAAGCTGACCGAGGTTCCACCAGGTGTCAAATTAACTCACCTGTGATTGGAGCACAGACATAAAAGGGGGAGGGGGGGGGGACTTAGGATGGGTCAGACACCACGTTCTTCCTGAAATCTGCAGCCTTTCAGTCATTTAACAAAACAAACAACACTTTCTGTTGGATTTCGTGTCTGAACACGATCGAGTCGTTTTAGTGACTAAAACTCACAGAAACCTGAAACAGACAAGTCGGATCAGGAGACGTTCTCTGACTCATGTTCTAGATAAAAAAAAGGTGTGGTTCCACAAACAGTGGCGCTGAGAGACACAGAGACGTGTGTGTTACAGCTGCATGTCATAACACATCACACACACACACACACACACACACACACAGTTTGTACACACAGTACTAACTGGTAACAAACTGATGTTCTAGTTTTTTCTCAGTAAAAGTAGTTTTATGTTCCTCAAAGTTGTTTTTGTTAAAATGTTGATCGAGTCACAGATCTGTAAACTTAGTTTGTTTAAAAATTTAACTTTTTAAGAAGATTTTTTTTAGTTTTAGACAAAATAAAGACCTGATAAGAATCTTTTTTTTTTTGTTTCCGTCTCTCTCTGAGTTCTGCACTTTTACCACCTGAAGTCTGACAACTTTAAACTTTTCAACATGTCAAACTCACCGTGAAAACTCGCAGTCTTGCAGGTCGAGAGCAGCGGAAACTGAACCTGCAGAGAAATCTGGAGGCAAACATGATGAGACGGAGAACCGACCTGCAGAACTGATGGAGAACCGACCGGCTGAACTGAACTGCACCGAGTGTTGAAAAAGCCTGAAAAATGTTTGAAATGCTTCAGGCGAGTAGAAACAGGTTTGATGGCAGGAAGTTTAACCCTCTCTTGACTCACTCACAGATCAGGTTTCACAGTTTGTTCTCTGACA
>JAJHUR010085940.1:0-14680 GCA_027495735.1 Lutjanus campechanus | reverse complement strand
TAAAAAAAAAAAAAGGAATATTTTAAAAAAAAAAAAAAAAAAAAATTATTTAAAAAAATAAAAAAAAAAAAAAAAAAAAAAAAAAAAATCCATTGGTTTTTACCTTCTATTCAATGCCTTACTCACATACCACAATAACGTAATGTTTTCAAGTTCAAATATCTTAATTTGGGGTGTTTTCCAAAATTAAATCTGCACCTATTTGCCACCCCTTAAAGTCTTCTTGCCACCCTGTGAATATTTCTCTGGATCCGCCCCTGGGGGGACCCTGAGACAAAATCTTACCAAATGTGGGTATATGGTCTAATTTGTGTCACTCTAGGTGTCCTTGACGTTTGAGAAACGCTGCTATAAATAAAATCATGTCTTGGAAAGCCCGTCTAACAAAACTCTTGCATTTAGCTTTCCCATCACAATAATTATGCAACAGGAGGTGGGATCAGGCAGGCAGGCTACCCACTCATGCTATAATGATGACCACATATAGCCCTACGCTTATCCTCCACAACACCTGCATAATGGACTTATAGAGGGGGGAGGCATGATGGTGAAGAGAGGGGACAGCTCCTGCGTCGGTTTGCTTGTGTTGATGAAGATGAAGATGGGGAAAATCAGAGCAACAGTAAATAAAAAAAAAATCAAATGTATCATTTGACCAAATCAGCCCGCAGCTGTTAAACACTGCATTGAACGCTCCCCCTCTCTCTTTCTCTCTCTCTCTCTCTCTCTCTCTCTCTCTCTCCATCCTTTTCTTTCTCCCACGTGCGCGCGCCTCGCACACGTTCCCCCACGCAGCCGGGCGCGCACACGCGAACCTGCTCGCCGATGCACCGCACAGGAGCCCCTGACAGTGCCCGTGCCTGCTGCCTGCCTGTGATGATCGCCGGCTGCCTGGCGTCTCTCCGCCGCTCCGCTGGATGTTTGCGCAGAGGACACCTGCCTCTCTGACAGCACCGGAACAATCCAGCACCTATGAACTTTTTTTTTTTTTTTTTTTAAGATTTTTTTTTATCGCGCTCACCTGCTCCAAGACTATGTTTCCATCGGGTGAAGAAGCCCCGTAGAGCCAGGCGGGTTTTTGACTTCCAACTTGCGGGATTGATGGAACGCTTATTTGTGACAGCTCTGGAAAGTTGCGCTGCGCCAGGGAGCATGGGCGCAAACTTTACGAGCTTTTTATAATCCAGAGACAGTTTCTACAATGAAAGCAGGTGAGTCACCCCTCGCCTGAGAGGCGCGCAGAGCTCCGGGGGCTCTCCAGGTACCGGGAAGGGAAAAAAGCACGGGAGGAAGTCGTGATCTGTGCGGCGGATTGCGCCACGGAGGACGGAGGGGAACGGACCGATGAGACATCATGGGTAAGTGAGTGGAGGACTCATTTTGATGAAGAGTCTGAAAATCAGCACTATTATTAGTTGAGCGCACTTGTGGTCCTTACTAGAACACCGTGGCTTGATTTTTTCTCTCCTCTGGCGCATCTGTGAGTGTGAGGATGTCCAGAATTTTTTTTTCCCAAACAGCCTTTCGCGGCTTATTCCTGCGCAGCACACTGACATCTCAGTGTTTCAGAGCACTACTTTGCCTTATTTTTTATTTTTTGGCGAATATTTCCTGACAAATTCTGCAGTTAAACGAGGGTTTCTTTCTTTATTCTCGTTTTTTTTTTTTTTAAATAAAGAAAACAAATTGTGCAGGCGGGAGCATTGCTGATTCTGCATATGAAGGGGAGGAGAGACAATAATGCTCACACCTTTATGGTGTGGAAGTGATGGAGTCCAAAATCCAATGCAATGCACAATGAGTTGGAGCTCAGGAGCAGCTCATTATCTGCCAGTTGAAGTCGGAACGTCAAGTTTATCCCCTTAAATCTCATCAAAAAAATTTGTGTCTGAATCTCAGACTTTCAGTGCTCGAAATTTGGGGGTGAGATGTGTCTCTTTTCGCTGCCCCCCCCCCCTCTCATCCTCCTCCCTCATTGTGTCTCAGCTCCCTCTCGGTCTTTCCCATCAAAAAATCTCTGACATGTTTTGACTCCGTCCTCTTTTCTTTCTTTCCTACCTCCCCTCTTCTCTCTGACAGCTCTGGGCACCTACAATCTCATCCCACACTGCCTATCACCTCCTCCATTTTACTGACTGCTGTGGGTGCTCCTTAAAAAAAAAAGAAAAAAAAGAAAAGAAGCTAAAATTCACCGCTCAGCCTCATAAACCCACACTTCTCTTTAGTCTTTTTAGTGCTTCATGGAGATTTTGAAGCTCCAGTCGTGTTTTTGTAGAGCCTATATATATTTTTTGGGGGGTTGTTCAAAGGAGCTGTGGGTGTTCAGGATTGTCACCGAATCTGCGATGAAATGATGTTGACTTTCAAGCAGTCTGCAGCTGGTTCAATAGAGAGTCTCCCCATGTTTCAAGTCCTTTTTCTTTCAGTGCAACTTTTTGTTGTGCAATGAAGGACTATTATTCAAACGGAGGCACGTTTGCTAGGTAGCAGGGAGAGCCTTCACTTGTTGGATTTATGCCTCTGTGTGTTTAAAAAAATATATATATATATATATTTTTATTCCCCAAATTGAGTGAAGGGCTGACACAGGCTGCAGGGATGCACGCAGCCCACACATCTGTGCACAATTGAGGCATTTTCCCAAGTAATGAGCAGCTTAGTGCAGCTAATGAGAACATACTATTATTACAGTTTTTAATTATGTCATCACAATCACCATAGGCCAAAATAAAGTGGTTTGCATTTGTGAGGATATCAAGACTTGAGACAGAAGCTCTCACACATCCCATCTTCATACAAGGACAGATTAAATAGGAAAGAAAATATTGCCTCCGGCTAGCAACTAAGTCACAACTGCTAAAAGAAATTGTTTTGGAAATGATTTTTGCTATCCTGTACACGATTAATCTGTTGAGTATTTTCTCAATTAATTGTTGTAGTTGTTCGAAAATCGTGAAAAAATGTTTCCCAAAGCCCAAGGTGACAACCTCACCTGTCTTGTTTTGTCTACAACCCAAGGATGTTCAGTTTAAAGTTACAAAGGAGCAAAGAAACCAGAAAATATTCACACTGAAGAAGCTGAAATAAGAGATTTTTTTTTTTTTTAAAACTTTTTCTGCTTCACTCATCCCAATTAACTGATTATTAAAATACTGTTGCACTTGGCAATTAGTTTAATAGTCAGTTTCTTAACCGATTAATTGATTAAGAGTTGCAGCTCTGATCCTGAAACATAGTCACACATGGGAAACATGGTGCAGGCTGTGGGAGGAGGCAAACATACTTTTGCACTTTATCGTCATCTGTCAATTAATTGTCATTGTTTCTTCATTTTGTGTGTATAATTGTAAATGAAGCACTTTCTTAATGTCTGTTTTTGTTCCTTTGTCTTGCACGTGCTCAATTTGAATGTGCCTGTGCAACTGTACAGTCTTAACTGGGGCCGGTGTACTGATATAACAACAATGTGGTGATATGAGACTAGATATTGTCTTAGATTTTGGATGTGTTATCTTTTCCTGGTTTTTAAAGGCTGCGTTACAGTAAAGTAATTAAATTTTCTGAACTTACGAGTTTGTTGTAGCTGTTCCTCGACCTGTAGAGTCGCTAAATTCACATTATTGATGATTATTCATCAAAAAATCTCATTGTCTTAGAATTTTGTGAAAGCACAGGTAGTCATCCCTGCAATATTGTTGCAGTATTGAGGAATTTGGTCAAAAAATATTATGAGTTTTGATGATCGCTCAACCCCAATCTAGAGCAATGTATCATATTCTGTAAAATCATTCTATGTTTGCACTATTTGAGAATTTACTGCATGTTATTTTAAAGAAAATGTGTATATCGAGATATATATTGTATAATGTTGCAGCCCTAGTCTTAACTTGACTATAATTGAAAGGTGAGGCTGTTACTTGAAAGAATCTATTGGTTTATAACTGAGCTTTTGCCTTTTTGCTGCCTTCAAATGCTGCCTCTCTGTACTGTACTTTTGACTGTAGGGCTCCCCCAGTGATTTTTCAGCGTGTAAGCGGATTTCACAATGTGCAGATAATTGGACTTCATACTTGCTAACGTAAACTTGAGTCATCTCACTGCATTAGCCCTGTGGAAGGAGGGTGGCTGTGGTTATGTTACACCTGGTTTAGTTTTTACAAACATGATCGATCGATTATATCTCGAGATTATCACAGAGTTGAAATGGCACTTGTACCAAAATAACTGGCTGACAAAGAAGAAGTGAAGTTGCTTTACAAGTAAAATTGTTGCCGAACCAATAATCTACAACACCAAAGATTTCAACTGACATCTTAGGAGCAGGAACTAGAGAAAATTTGGCCTTTTGCTTGATAAATGACTTAAAATGATCATCAGAATTGTTGCTAAGAAATTTTCTGTTGCTCGACAGTTCGTTTAAACTGCTTTCAAATTTGTTTAAAAACTAGCAGTAATTTCTTAGGGCCGCACGATATCGGATTGCGATTGTTTTGACATGTATTGCCACTGCATTATGATTCACAGTTTAGTCATTTTTGCATCAAAATGTTCATTTTCATTAAACAAAACTATTAAAAACCGTGATGATGCGTCGTTTGTTGGGTTCTGTACCAAACAAACATGTTTTCTTCAATCTGGAGAACAAAAAATTTGCCGGCACATTAATATCTCCAGCACTACAGTACTTCATTATAATGCATTTTAATTCAGTTCATAATTTTATAAAAACAGAAAAGCAGCAAATCCTTAGAGAGACAGGAACTGGAGAATATTTGGACTTTTTGCTTGATAAATGACTTAAAATTGTTGCTAACATTTTTTATCTGCTGCTTTGCAATTCAATTAAGTTGACTAATCGTTTGAAAACTATCATACAGTAAAGTAATATTATTTAAAATGAATAACAGGTACTGTAAGGGAGGAGATACTTTAGACTAACAAGCCCAACACTGAGACACTGGAATCACCAATTCGTGGCCTTAGCTGTGAAATTTATATTCAGTCCTGCCTCCCACAACAACAAAACTGTGCACACGGCACAAAGAAGCTACATTTTCAGCTGACAGAAAGTAAGAGCAGAGGAAAGTAATGCAGGAGTGATTGTGAACAACACAGGGGCCCGACGGTCTGCGGTCTGACTCAACACACTTGACTGCTGTAGTAGAACTGCTTAGGCAAGAGCAACAAGGCAATTATGCTCAAATAACCTTCAATTTATTCAATAATCTATCAGTTTCCAAGAGCAGACAGAGACAGTAATTGGTCCGTGGAGAACATTTCTGGAAAAACCTAAGCTGGTTTTATTTGAGAGATGTAACCTGTGGACACAGGTTTTTTGTTTTTTCATTCCTCTTCTTCAAGCTTATAATAGTGGAGATAATTAGAAGATTCAGAGGTATTCACAGGTTTGCCACTGGCACAAAAACCACCAACTTTTCCCGGTAGATGTAAGACCATTGTGCAGTCTTGGACAATAGATGTGAGCCGGCTTTCTCAGCTCTGTAAATTCATTATCACAGCGAAACTGCCAAGTTTTAATTAGATCAAATATGTTATTTTAACAAAGAGACAAGGTCCCTCTATCCTCAGAGCAGTAACACAAAATGCTGCTGTAAACTGCAGTTTATCTACAAGACCTGGGCAGTAAGGATATGAGATTACACTGTAAAAAAAAATAAAAAAAAATAAACTTAACAGAAATATATATAATATATATACAAGGTTTACTTATTCAATTCAACTTCAAATTTCTAGCATTTTATGTTCAGAAGACTTGAGAACTTATAAACATGAGCTCTTCCACCTTGAAGTATTCAGACTTAAAATGAGTTGAATGAATGTTTTTTTTTTCTTCTTTACATTGCGATGTGATTTTGATTTTGTATGATTAAAAAATGACAAAAGTACTACTGCAGTGACATTTCTCTCTTACTTGAACTACTCGGTTGAAGTTATATCCACAGTTCATAACATGAATAGTTGAATGGATGTACTGTACAGAGTTCAATCAAAACTTTAAATTACATTTCTAAAGAAACGAGATCAGCATAGTAGCCGACTTCCCAGCATGCATTGTTTGAGAGTTGAAACTCCCTTGAAACCTTCCCTTTTCATAGTTTGAAGAAAACATATATAATGAAAACAAATTGGTTTGTAATGTTCTTAACGTCAGATCTTGATTGTATTAAATATGTTTTCTCAAGTAAAACTGAGGTAATATCAAGTGTATTTGACTAGAAAAGTTTATTTGCTTTGAATCATAACAGAATTACCTTAACTTGTCTTTTCAAATTCAGTCAACTTAAATTTAAGGCAGCCTGGACACTAACTTTTTCAAGTTAAAACAAATATTTGGTGATATCACCCCCTAGGGGGCGTTCAGAGATCACTGGAGGCCACTGGAAGCAATATTTCTGAAAGGGGGATGTTGAGGTGTTGATCGGTTTGATTTCAGCTGAGATGGGGGGGGGGGGGTAGTTTACACCACTGCGACTTCACTCTGCAGCGTTCTAAAACAGCTTCATCCTGTCACAGATCTTTGAATCAGGACCAGGCTGCCTCTTCTTGCTTTCCCAACAAAAAAAATCTTGTTGTGCAGGGATCTTCGCCAGGTCCCTCACATGCAGTCCAAGAACCGCAATCGCTTGGACGCAACACGGCTAAAACTAACTTCTCTGCAACCCACAGTGAAGAAACTGGCAGACAACCGCTGAGTGCAGGGCTCACGCTAACGTCCAATGCCATTTAGTTAATTTCCTCCCAAAGCTAAGATAAATAAGCCTATAATATATAGAATAGCCTACATATCCTTCTGCTTTTTTTTTTTTTTCATTTGCCTCAGGCTTTTTTCCTTGGCAGGTGTTCTTGTTTTGCTTCGTCTTTGGCATTTCTGATTGGCTGCTGTTTGTTATCAATAACGAGACAGAATTAAAGTTTCAATGTCAAATTTCTAAGCAGTGAATTAGTTTAAAACTCATAAATAGAATTTCACATGGCTTTTTTCATTCCCGGAGAAACTAATGATAATGAAATTCCATCTGTCCAGTTAAATCAAATCTGTTATTAGGCATTTAATGACATGCCTATTTAATGATAAAACACAAATAACTGGGGGGGGGGGGGTTTGCCAAAAAAAGGTGTTACAGAAAAGTGATGTCATTTTCTGAACTTAGCAGACTGTTCTCGTTGTTCTGTCATTTGCTTTTACCCACTGAGTCATTATATTGACCTAACATTATTATTTATCAAAAATCTCATTGTGTTAATATTTTGTGGAAGCACCAATAGTCATTTTAACAATGTTCATGAGGTATTTGGTCAAAAATATTGTGATATTTGCAGTGGTGGACAGTAACAAAGTACATTTACTTGAGTACTGTACTTAAGTACATTTTTGAGTATCTGTACTTTACTTGAGTATTTGTTTTTTTTGGAAACTTGTGACTTTCACTCCACTACATTTCAAAGACAAATATTGTACTTTTGGCTCATTTCTAGGAAGGTTGTGGTTACTTTTAGGTGAAGCATAGCTTTGAAGTCAGCTGTTGCTGGTTTTTCTTTTGTAAAATGCAATCGGCCACACGCTGTGTTCCTCACAGAAGGAAACCAATTACAGTACCCGCTCTTAAGTGGGACTGATGTAAAAGCGAAAATGCGTCATCCAGGCGCGCTCTTGTAACAAGAACAAGCAAGCTCTCCCTCTTTCATTCAAACAAAACGTGGTAATGACAAAATAATTCCAGGTGGGCTTTTAATGTTGGATTGTTTTTTTTTATCAGAGTGAAAAATATGACATATTGTGTATATACTGCCCCTGAAACCAGAAAGAAATCTCAACTATTTAACAGACTTGGAGAACTCCTTACAGTTGGCTTCAGTCTAATTACGTCAGAAAATGACAATAGCTGTCCTTTCTGTTTTCGATTACATTTCTATGTTTTCTATCGGCTTTGTGTAGCATCGTGGTTCTACAAGCAAGTCAGTGCATCATTAGGTGTCTCAGAGAGATACAAGGTTCTGTAAATGCACTGTGAAAACAATGCAGCGATGTATTGATATTAGAAAATGTACTCTGTAATTTGTACTTTTGTATACTTAATACTTTATATTTTTAAAAGCAAGTACTCAAGTAAAATTACTTGGCTTTGTCCACCACTGGATATTTGATTTTGTCTATATCACGCAGCCTTACTTAATGTATTCTTGGGTAGTTTAATTTCCAGCAGTGTGTCATATTCCACAAGATCATCACTACATGAGAATTTACTGTGTATTATTTTAGAGAAAACTTATACGTACTGTATATATTCTACATTGCAACATAGCCAAAACATATATACATATACATAAGCAGGTATATCATTTATAAGCCATGTTGCCCAGCCCTATGATACAAAAAAAATCCTGCATTGTTTTAAGAAGAAGAAATAAAAATGAAGCCACCTTTAAATGGCTGCAGCTGTAGCTCCTTTTGAAATAGCTGAAGCCATCAATAAGGATTATTCTGTCAGCGTGACGCATGTTTCCTGAGCCTGACTGAACGTCCCCATCAGGCACTTTTTGCGGCAGTTTAGTAATATTCACTTCACCACAACCCACACGCGCCATCAAACCGTCACAACACAACACATCACACAGAAATCTTTCACTGCACCTCGAGGTCGTTCATTTTAGTTTTCGAGTCGCGGACTACCCTGAGTGGCAAACACTTCTTCCAAGTTTCTTTTTTTTTTTTTTTTTGCTTTCATTTTGTATTTTCCTTGAGACTCTGAAATAACTGTGAAAGACTTCCACAAACAATGTGTCCTGCACATTGAACTCATGCGGTGAAATATGGGCAGAGATGCAAAACTGAGAACAAAGTCTGGCAGTCAGCACAGGGAGCTGATTTTGCACAAAAAAAGAGGACTCTGCAACAGGAGCCACATGATAATGTGTCGTGTATTTTGAATGTCACTGACGCAAATACAGCCTACGTTTGGTTGTCATGGTTTTATAGAATTGATTATTTTGGCTTTTTCATGTTTTGGATTTATTTTCATGCAAGTCCTGCAGCCTAAATAATAAAAATGATTATTTATCATTGCCTTCCAAAAAACCCCCCAAAATAATATCACCAAGTGTTTTCTGATCTGTCACCACTGTTGCCATGGTTTTAGGTTAAGTACAGACAACTAAACAGGCGAGGAAAGGTCTAAGTAATGGTTCAAAGAGACCAACACTGACAGTTGGAAAGAGACGAGGTGTTAACTGTGCTTCCTGGTGTCACAGTTACATTATAACAACATGACACTATTTCTGCCTTTGCAGCTCAGTGACAACAGTCTTTATTTTCATGGTCACAAGAAGCCTCTGGTCACAATCATGCAACAATTGGTCATTTGAAGTGATTAAAGCCACCAAATACTTGGTTTAGTCTGATTTTTTAAGATTTGTCTGACTAAATGCCTAAAAAAAAGTCTAGAGATGTCCCAATACAATTTCTTTCTTACAGATACAGATTGGATACCCGAACTTTGCGTATTGGTCAAAATATTGATATGATATCAGCGGGTGTGCTTGATTAGTTGTCAACAATAAAATTAATCGCCAGCTATTTTGGTAAATGATTCATTGTTTTCACTGATTTCAGATTCTGAAATGTGAATATTTTCTGGTTTCTTTTGTCCTCTTACGCAGTCAACTGAATATCTTTGGGCTGTGGGCAAAACAAGACATTTGCGGATGTTATCTTGGGTTTGATCAACATTTTTTTGACATTTTATGGACCAAACAACTAATTGATGAATAGAGAAAATGTTAGCTGAAGCCCTAGATATGAGATTGCTGTTGTATGGCTTGGCTCGGATAACAAAAAAAATTGGCATGCTGGGACGGAGCAGGGTTCACGGCTCAGTGCAAGGCAGTAGGTCACACTTCTGTGGTGTCAGCAGCTGTCCGTGTACGCCTTTGTTTGCGAAGGTATTCAAGGAGCACAAACTATCCATGCGTATCTTCTATTGTGGTTCATATATGTGAAGCAGTGCGATGTAGGGCTGGGAGCAGGTGCATATAGATCAGCGGGTGTGGTGATTATTACATACTGAATCTTTTTGAAGAAAAAAATGTACAAATTTGCTGATATAGCCTCTCAAATGTGAATATTTTCTGTTTTCTTTTATCCTCTTAGACAGTAAATTGGATATCTTTTGGTTGTAGACAAAACATAACATTTGAGTATGTCACCTTGGGCTTGAGCACCATTTTTTTGACATTTTATGGACCAAACAACTAATTGATGAATCGAGAAAATGAGAAAAATACTTATTAGTTGCAGCCCTGCATAAGATTGCTGTCATTGTTTTATGGCCTGGCTCAGGAAAGAAAAAAAAAACAAAATTGGGGAAAAAGCTGGGTCCAGACCTGGTTCTATGAGGTTGCAAAAGCATGCATTACACCCACAGTAATATTTTGCATCCACAGTTGAAATTTGAATTATAAAAGTGCAAGGCAGTGGGTCCACGGCCGCAGCTTCAGTGCGCACAAACTGTTTTCACGTGCATCTTCTGTTTTGGCTTGCGTATATGTGCAGCAGCGCAACATAGGGCTGGGAGCAGGTGAATATACATCAGGGGGTGTGGTGATTTTTAAATACGCTGTCTACCGCTGACATGACTGGACTCATAGCTCCGAAACAGCTGTGCCAATCATTCACAGTTAAACATGATAACAACAGCTCAGCAAAGCTTTGCCTCAGGAAATGTCTGGATGGATCAGAGCACCACGGCATGACACAAAATCTACACCCAAAGACAGATGCAGTAACAACTACTTACAGTATAATAACACTAGAGATAAAAACAAAAAAACCTAAAGAAATCGAAGTGGCTTGTGGCTCCCAGTGGATGATCTGCAGCTGGCACAGTGGCACTGTTGGAGGTGCATCAGGCAGAAATGCCCAGCAGGCAGACCCACCTGCGCTTTCATCTGGTGATGATTACACTGGACCAAGATTGTTTTAGCAATATTTCTGATGTATCTCATCTCATACATGGTCACATTACGTGATGTTTTATACTGCAGCGTTTCAAGGATAAAACATTGTCATAAAGAAAGTTGGAGAGGTTATATTATATCATTGGTGTCAGTCTGACTCATAAAGAAAACTCTTGCTGTAAAGAATGGCACCTGTGTTCACTAAGGCTGCAACCAAGGATTATTTTCATCAGCGATTAGTCTGTTTCTCAATTGATTGATTAATTGTTTCATCCGTGAAATGTCAGAAAATGGTGAGAATGTCAATCAGTGTTTCCCAAAGCCTGCGATCATGTCCTCAAAAGTCTTGCTTTGTCCACAACCCAAAGATATTTAGTTCACTGTAACAGAGCTGAAAAGAAACCAGGAAATATTCAAATTTAAGAAGCTGAATTACATTTCCGATACTGGTACAAAAGTTGAAGTTCAGAAAAACAACATCCTTCGGCATTATTTATTAAGTTTGATTCTTAAAAACTTAGCTAACCTGCTTTACCGGGACTGTGCGGGTGTGGTTTGATTAGATTTGATTGACAGTGACCTGGCAAAGTAAGCAAACAACCCCACAACTGCCACCAAATATTGCTGAATCCTAATTGCCACATGGAAGTCCATGACATCACCTTTTACCAGCAGAGCTCCGCCCACTTCAATAAAGAGATGGAGCTGAGATGAAAACAAAAATACAGAAATCTCGGATGTAAAATAACCTCGGCTGCTCTAATTTTGCAGCCCATAGCTCACAAGAAGAGGCTGATTTAGAAATTAGGTCTTGAGGGCCTTTAAACAAATGACCATTGCTTTGATTTTTCTGATGGGGAAGGCTTCTTTGTGTGAAGGGACGTGGAGAAAAATATAGACAGGAAAGAGAAAGCCGTTCTTTCACAGAAATCTAGACTAAACACAGGTTAATGTTCTTCCAGGTCACTTGGACATCTGGGAAACAGAAAAAGAAAAAGAAAAAAAAAGAAGCACCAGCAATGGTATGAGTTATGAATTGTTATGAATAAGGTTCAGGAGGAATATTTGGATGTATAATCTGTGTAGTTTGTTTTCTGGTTACAAAATGTCATGCTGACGGTGCTTTTATTCTGAAGGATTTATGTCAGATTTGTACTGTGGAGGTGCAGCTAAGGATTATTATCACATCATAGTCGATTATTTTCTTGATTAATAACTGTTTGTTCCATTAGATATCAGGCAATGGTGAAAAATGTTGATCAGTATTTCCCAAAGCTGAGGATGACGTCCTTTAATGCCTTGTTCTGCCCACAACCCAAAGATATTTCATTCACTGTCATAAAGGAGTAAAGAAACCAAAATATTCACATTTTGGAATCAGAGAATTTTGACTTTTTTCTTAAAAAATTACTCTAACTAACTGATCAATTATCAAAATAGTTGCCAATTAGTTTAATGATCGATTAAGGCCAGTTAAAATGATAAAGATAAGAACACAAAGTTCAAATAACTAATGAATAACAAACAAACTGTGATTAATTTCTTAAGGTAACACGAGACAGTTACAGAATGTAAAGCAGAAATAATTACATCTGCTCTGATGCACGCTGGGATTGAATAGCGATTTGTATTAAGTGCTGAGTTCTGATTAAATATAAATATTGCTTTTCACACTCCTGAATGGGCTCCCTTCTGACCTTCACTGATTACCAGCATACCACACACACACACACACACACACACACACACACACACATGCACTCATCAAGTGTGATGTCAACTCCTCAGCCTTTACAACAGGCTCGCCTTCTCACAGTGGCCGGCTTTAACGTCTCGGTTTGTGCTGATCTCTTGACATCAGCACTCATATCGATCAACGCAGCTCTCTGCCTCTCTGCACAAATTTTCAAAACCAATAACTTGTGCGTGTGTGTGTTCATGTGTGTGTAGGTCTACAGGAAATCCAGCGTCAGTCAAGCTCCTGATATGTGTGATACTTCGGCCCGGTGAAGAGTTTTAGCTGTCACTTTCTGACAGCCTGGGTCTGGATGTTAAGCGC
Organism: Lutjanus campechanus; assembly: GCA_027495735.1. Classification (NCBI taxonomy): domain Eukaryota; kingdom Metazoa; phylum Chordata; class Actinopteri; order Lutjaniformes; family Lutjanidae; genus Lutjanus; species Lutjanus campechanus. The sequence continues at coordinate 1,647 of JAJHUR010085940.1, read as the reverse complement.
TGTGGGTGTCAAGGTTGAAGACTTTCAGTGATAGGGCTGATTTACTGTGAGCAACTATTAGAGAAGCAAAGTGTCGTCTTCATGCAGTTCACTGCTGCATGATGTAAGAACATCCACACTGTCTTATAGAGGAAAATGATCCTTTATGAATTGATTATTAAGATTAAAATAAGACAACTAAAAGTCACACTTCACCCCAATCAGACCTCTCAAATGTTTTAAATATAAAGATAATCCTTTAAAGGGATAGTACTTATTGTTATCATTATTGGGTGTAGATACCACAGCTGAAACCAGTGCCTAAATGGTGCCTGAACAGATAGTCTTAGAAAATAAGAAGCTCAAAATCACAGTTTGCAACACTGAAAAAAAGCTTTTTTATTGCTTAGGCAAATTTGGACCTGAAATTGAACAAAACATTAACTGTTAAAAGTTTAAAGTATAACTAAAGGAGAAATACGTAACAATTGTGTATCCAAAAATGAGCACTGCAGTCCAAATAGTTAGTTGGAGCCATAGATGGTTCATGAAATATGTAAGTTGAAATCTTAATTAATACACAGTCTGGGGTTGAGGAAAGCCGTTTCCTCTGTTCCCCAGACTTGAGGAAGCTCAGACAGTCTGCAGCTCCCGCAGGAACGTTACAGGACCTCGAGACAAGCGCAACATTGTAATTTGACAATATCAAGCAAAGACGAGCCCTACGCTGAGAGATGATCAGCTGTTTATAACTGTCGATGTAAAGTTAAGCCCGTAATCCTAAAATCAAAAGCCCACTGCTCTGGAAAGTTCAGTGACTGAAATGGGTACACAATAACAGAAGTTACAGATCAGAACAGAAATTTGAGAGGTATGGTTGTTGTCACAGAAGCCAGTATTTCAACTAAGCATGTTTTCTTACTAATTTAACACTAAATAACAGTCGCATTACTACAGCAAAATAAATTTTGAGATGGTAGTCTTGGTGTTTTACAAACCCCAGCTTTAAACCTCAGCATTTCTTTTGAAGGAATATTAACATATTTGCTAACCTTGTGTGATTTTGGGTTTTTAAAAGGTAGTTCAGACTCGTTTTAATCTCACAACAACACAAACAAACTGATCAAGGCAGCAGTAAACCAGCAGCTCTTGTGTTCTGCAAGGTTAAGACTGCCTATTTCACTTGAGGACTTTGGTTGGCTTGGAGAGAGCGATGTTTGGCAGCGGTTCCCATCAAAACAAGCTGTGACATCAATGTAAAGCAGTGAAAATATTCTAAATGACCTTTTGTTGCTGACCCCGTCCACTGCAGTTCATTGCTTAGCTTCCATGCTGGTGCTCCTCTTTGCTTCTCCTAACTGCTGACTGCCATACACTGACTATTGATAAGTACCTCATACAACCCCACATCAAATAGTCTGAAATATCCCTTTAATATCAAATAGTTTCCATTGTGCTTTTATCATCTTTAGGGTACGAAATCATTGAGTTTTTTTATCTTTATAAGACAAGGGAATTAAACCACTGCCAATGTCTAAGGAAGATAAGGAGAGCAGTATCCGGAGAAAAAGCAGTTATCGCAGCAAAAATAAAATCTGTACACTGTTTCATTAGTTTAATTATGTATTGCTGCAGTCTTTTTCTATCTTCCATGGATCTTCATCAGGC
>JAJHUR010085939.1:0-19018 GCA_027495735.1 Lutjanus campechanus | reverse complement strand
TTATAAAGGAGTTACATCCGAATGTTCTTTCTGAGTTAACTAGTGGAGATCTGCACTGTGCTCTCTTCCTTTTTTTAAAGGAAAATACGGCATATTATACCTTTTTTGCTATTTTTTTTTTTCATTGAGAGAATCTCACAAATCATTTGTCATTCTTACTAACAACGCGGGCCTTTTCCAGCATGACTCTCGACATTCAAAATCAAGCTAACGATATAGAAGAATCAAAACCAGACAAAAAGAAAAGCTAAACAAAACAAATAAAAATAGATTTTTAAAAGAAAAGAAAGAAAAAGCAATAAATAATACACAGGTGAGGAGAGATAATTAATTCACTTGTTTACACCCAAGAAATAAATTACAAAATAAAATAATTGGGCTCTATGGTATTAGAGGACTGTATCCATCTGGCCCAATATGACTGGAATCTGCTTATTTGCAGCTTTGAAGAAAATGTCAGTCATCCTATCCTATCCTGTCCTATCCTATCCTATCCTACCTTAATATCCTTAATAATTTAATTAAATTCTTGTAATATAGGTGGCTCTAGCTGCAATAGTCTTAAGTATAATACATAAACATAATAATACATAAGTCTTAATATCTTAATAAAGGCATACTATGCCATTGAAGTGATGTATTTTCTTGCAGTATTGGTACCGGGAAACCAGCTCCACACATCAAATGCATAGCATCAAATGCATAGTGTCAGCTTGCTAACCTCCCCTCCACTAGCCTCGTTATACCCACGCCTCCAGGAGGATAAGGTCAAAAACGAGGGGTGTTTACAGCTCTTCTTACCCATCTCGTCTTCTTCTCTGAACAGCAAAATCCAATCAGAACCAGTTCCCAACAACCATATCTCATGAAACCGATTATTCAACAGATGATTTAACAGTGATTCAGCAATCTCACGCAGATATTTCAGTCATTTTCTACCACACGGGGAGAGAGAAAATCAAAGACGGAGAAGAGGGAAGAGAGGGGAAAACACATCAGAACAAAACCAACTTAACCCTGCATGTTACACTGACTATTGAAATCATCTCACTGTGACCTTATTAGTTTTAAATTAAAGCTATTAGCTTTGTCGACACAAAAGGATGCGATGATAACGAGCCATGATGTTTTCCTACCTGAGCATAAGTATGAGGCTATTCAAGCCTCTTAATGATAAAACTCAGATTCAGCCTCAAGCTTCAAAACAGAGTCAAGGCTCTTTGCTGCATTTATTGTCCTCACCTCTGGCTTTATTCAAGCATTCATACTTTGGATGAAAGAAATAAAGATAGTGAGGTAAACTCAGGTCCTCTCAACATACTGCAGCATAATATTTCTGTGGGTGTTTTTGTAGCGCATGTGCGTATTAGTGTCTTTAGTGTGTCTGTGTGTCCATAATGTAAATCATAAATTTCAGGGTGAAGTCTCAGGTTAGGGTGAGGCAGGGGTTAAAACGTGGCACTCTAATTAAATGCTACGAGGGGCTTAAGCACACGGGGACCATAAGTGTTAGAAATACTTTAAAACGTCCCTTGTTATAATCCCTCCATCATGAAATAAAATAAAATAAAATAAATAAATAAATGAATGAATAAAAGGTTTAAAAGGTAACAGGCACAGGTGGGGGCAGCAGGAGCATTAATGCTTAAAAAAATATCCACACTTCTACAGCAGGCTGATAAGTTAAATTAAATAAAATCTGTTAAAGTGGCCATTTGAGATGGCTTAAAATTAAGAAGAAAAATGATTTATACATCAAATTAATTGGTATGTCTGGCCCATTCATATATACATATATTTATACACTGAGGGTAAGTAAAGTGCTTGAATAAAGTGCTTAAAATATATATTTTTAAAAAACATGTAACACACATAAAAGTGCTATAAAAAGATAAATAAGTGCTAAGGTATAAAACAAACTTAAGCATTAAAACACACATAGATTAGTGAGGTACAATAAAAATATTTAGATATATATATATATATCTTTATGTCTACAAGGCCAATTAATACAGCATATAAATTATAAGAAATATAAAAGAAATGAATTGATATTTTGCAGCTGTATAAAAAGACACACCCCTTCAATAAATAAATCAAATTCTCAATAATTAAGACAATACAATAAACAGTCATAAAGCATTCACTTCAAGATATTTATTTAAATTTCTTATTTTATAATAAATCACATTATATCATTAGGGTTAGGGTTAAGCAGGTAGTGGTTAAGGGTAAGTCTCCAGGAAATGAATGTGAGTCAATGTGTTGTCTTCTAAAGTGATGAAAACTCAACTGTGTGTATGTGTGTGTGTGTGTGTGTGTGTGTGTACAGTCCATTTATGTGTTTCTCTGCTAAGCCCATTAAACAGCCACCTCCCTCCCAGAGGTTCATGTGAGGAGAGTTCCTACGAGCCTTTGTCTCCCATCTCCACCATCTCATATTTATCATTGCAATTAGGCGCTCTGCTGAGCGTGTAGGCCCACGCTGGGCAAGCATTTCTCCTCCACTGGAGAGCCTGTCTGCCCTGTTTACCTAAGAGGCTGCCGTGAGTGTGTGCACGTGTGTCTTAAGAGAGAAACAGAAAGAAAGGAAAAAAAAGACTCAGGCATCTTTGCTGCAAATGGAGTTTGGAGCACCCGTTGATTGTCAAGTGCTCCTGCCTTTTGTTGCAGCCTGGATCAAGAAGCCAACAGGGCTCCCTTTGTAGCAAATGTTGTCTTTTGTCCTTGCTGTGTCTGTACTCATATACAGCGACGATATCGCTGACAGTCAGACCTAGCTTAGAGAGCAGGAGCAAGACGGGGAAAGGAAGAGACAGAGGCGGAGAGGCAGCAATGCGGACAAAAGGATCAAAAAAAAAAAAAGACAAAAAACAGGTGGAAATATGAATGAGGTTGAGACAAAATGGAGAAAGCACAGGAGACGGGTGCCAAAAACATTTAAAGAAAGCATCAGCGAGACAAGTGAGGTGAACCAGAGTGTGTCGCATCGCTATAACTCCAATGGTGGGTGAAACAATGTCCATATTTAGCTTTTGAACATATGTTGTATGTCCACAGGAGCCCAGGAAGGGGAACTGAAGCCAACACTTCATGCACAGGATGTATCCATATTTAAAATTACACTCCTGTCTCCGTGCCGTGTCTGCATTGACGGAGACAGGGTGGGAGTTAAAGGTGTGGAGGGTAAAGAAAGGAGATGGAGGACAAAAGGTTGAGAGAGAGAGAGAAAAAAAAAGTCATAAAGGCTGAGAAAGGAAAGAGGAAAGCGCAGAGAGAAGAGGAGGGGTGAGACATGAGATGGGGAGATGATTAGGGAAAAGGCAGGGAGAGATAAAAAGATGTGTAGAAGAGAGTGCACGTTCACAGGTCACAAAATTGCGGATATCTAATTGGACACACAGACACACACCATAATAATATTCATTATTCTAAAACAGCCAAACAACCATTATGGATCTCTTTTGTTTGGTAACAATCTTGGGTTGCGCTTTATTTTACAATAAGATGTAACAAGCTGTACTTTTTTATCAAATTAGACATGAAACAAACCCTAATTAAACACCATACACCTAACAGTACACTCATAACAGACCGTACTTTGTATCAAACAAAAATTAGAAATAATATGTTCTTTTATTAGACAGTATTAGACCCTTTCGACCCTTATTAGACTGTCTTAGAGGATAATTAGAGACACAGTACAGCAGAGCTGAACCGTAAACTAAAGTGTATTAGCAACAGCTGACTTCAAAGCTCTGCTGAGCCTAACAACAGCCTTCCTAGAAATGTAGTGGAGTCAAAAGTACAATATTTGTCTTTGAAATGTAGTGTAGTGAAAGTCATAAGTTTCCAAAAAAAAACAAATACTCAAGTAAAGTACAGATACTAAAGTAAATGTACTTTGTTACTGTCCACCACTGATTATTAGACCCTTATTATCCTTTATTAGAAGGTATTTTGGGACACATTAGAACAGAACTGCACTGTAAACCAAAGTGAAATTATCATTATCTGTTACTTCCCCAAATAAAAACAATATGTGAACCAGATCTACCAAGTAAAGGTCAAAATTGCACTACTGTAGGAAGATAATATGATTTGATCAAAGAAGCAGGCATCAGTCTGGCGTCTACTCTGCCAATTGTACGGGACGAGCCACAGAAGGTGTGTCTCAAACAGCAGATATGTTATTTCACTTTAATTTACAGTACAGTTTGTAATGTGTCCCTGGTTACCCTCTAAGAAAGTCTAACAGTGGAAAACAATACACTTTAGTTTACGGTACAGTTCTGTTGTAATGTGTCCCTAATTATGCTCTAATCAAGTGGATATTAGTACAGAATATTACCACCTTTTACTAGAAAAATCCCCTCTTTGTGTCACTATTCCACCACAGCCGCTCAACACAGAAACGCAAAGAAAGAATTTTATGCTAACAAGACTGCAGCTTTGGAACGTTAAATAAACTTCAGATGAACTTTTTAAGGCACTTTTAACTGTGGATTTTGTCCCCCCCATCGCATCCACTGGAAATTAATTAGGAAGGGATCTCTTAATGACCAGTATGAACACTGGGGATTGTAACAGCAGGCAAAACCTGAGACATGCTTGAAAAATTGCAGACCTTTCCTTTAATATTTAACTGGCTTTAATTGGACAGCAATACTCCTCAATGATTCATACTCACTTAAGCGCTTCACACTCTTCAACCCAGCCATCCCAATACAGCTGAATGCATGTTTGCCTCTTTTTTTTTTTACCGGTGTTAAATTATTTAACGGAGAAAAGGCTGGCTGCTAATGAATTGTGTTGGACTGTGCCTCCTTTTGTTCAGGTCTGGATCACATGCGTGTAGGAGGACAGTCATGACAGTTCACAAGAGTTAATTCACTACGGTCCAAAGGTTGAGGACATACTCAAATGAAATTTTCCTGATATAAAATGTGCACATGCATGCTGGTGTGTTATTTAGTCCGACTAGCATGTGCAAAGAGAGGTAACTGCATTGAAATGAGTGGCCGTGTTCCACTTTTGATGTCTGTGGCTTTGATGCTCATGCGGAGACGAGGTGAGGGCAGATACTAATAGGCAGAGAGGGAGAAGAGAGGAAAAAGCTGATGCAGGGGTGCTTCAAGGCGATGGATTTATTAAATGATCGGTACACAGGAAGGGAGATCAATGAGGGAGATTTTAACGTGAGCCAGGAGGGTTTCTGTCTTTTTTTTTTTTTTGGTCTTTTCCGTTAATGGTCACATTGTTAAGTCGTCTTTCATGTTCAATGAAGTGTTATTTTTAGTACATCAGTGTTTAAACATGCGTGCTTGAGGTATAGGTTTAAGTCATGAATGAGAAATGTTTAGAGGATGGCTAAGGCATCATCATGAGTAGGACCTGTCAGATACTGGATTTTTGAAGCTGATACAAATTTTATGGAGTAAAAAAAAAATTCTAAACGATTCTGATTCACATATTTTTTGAAAAGATCAGTCAAAAGTGGTTAAAGAAGATATCTGTCATAAATTTACTGTAATAAATCATTAAATGATTATTATATGACATGAGAAAATTAAGGTAACATGCTGAGTTGAAATATTTGTTAGTCTGACAAGGCTTCGGCCACAGTATTGTCCTTTGAAATTTCCAATCCAGGCCAGAAATTAATGCCGAATGTTTGCCAGTGAGTTAAAGTCTGTTTATGAGTCGTAAAAAGATCATTATTAATCTTTTAAAAGGACTAGAAGTTTATAAAAGTTAAATTGAGCAAAATGTTAATGGAGTCTGGCAGGCAGAAGGCAGGCGCTCACTGAACTCCAACTCCAGAGTGTGTATTTTTGTTTTCAGGATAGCGGGCTTAGCTTGAAAATGACAGACACTGACAGTCATAAACAGCTGATCAGCTTACAGTGCGGGTCTCACTGTCACTTGTTATTGTTAAATTATAATATTGTGCTTGTCTTGCCCTCCTGCAGTGTTTCTGCAACTTGCCTGAGCTTCCTCAAGTCTGGGGAGGGGGTGCGGGGAAACAACTTGCTTCAACCAGAGCATATTAAATAGGATTTCATTTCTTTTTCGATGGCTCCAACCTGCTATTTGGACTGCAGTACATTTTTGGGCACTCAAATTGCTCCTGTAAAACTTGTGACAGAGATAAGTAATGGAGGCAGGATATTTTACAATAAACTTTCTTGTCCAAAAAGACATCAGTGTACTGAAACAGTGCACTTTCACAGGTGTTTTTAATAACTGTAAATAACTATAAATATAAAAACACAAATTAAGCAAAACATGTTTATATTAAACCTTTCGGTCAACAGATATATATCGGTGGGGCTCTAATCATGAGTGTATTAGATACAGTGAAGAAACCAAAGGTGAAAGGCCGCACACAGATTGACAGATGTAGCTAAAAATAAAAACTCTTACCTCAGTTTTACATCAGTGTTCTTGGCTTTACACGGATCACCAGACAGACCTCAGTGTGAACACAGGGACGTCAAAGGACAGGAAGCTATATTTGGCTTGCTGGGCGTAGATGAGAATAGGTCAATAAGGAGCTGGCATACAATGCAGACAACAAGACGAGTGAAGGGACCAGGGTCCCCTGAGTATCAACTTCAACTTAATTTTTATACCTCAAATAATGTTATTTTTATACTTGTGTGTTGATTTTCTTTCTTTTTTACCTACAGAGCTGGTCTGTTCAGTTTCACTTATGAATGTAAAAAAGGACATGTCAATATTTAGCTTATTATTACAATCAAGAATGTCAGTGTGACATGTCACCCTGTCATCTCATTCAGATTTCAGTGTGCCTTTCTATGGTAGAATCTATGGGAACTACTTTCCTTCTGCAGTAGAATCTACTGTACAAGAACTACTTTCTGTCTACAGTAGAATTTACCATAACTACTTTCTGTCTGCAGTAGAATCCACTGGAACTAATTTCTCTCTGCAGTCGAATCTACCACAACTACTGTCTTTCTACAGTAGAACTACTTTCTTTCTCAAGAACACAGTTCCTACATGAAGCTGCTCACAAAAGGATCTGTGGTTTATCTTGAGTAGCCGGGCATGATTTCTGGGAAGAGACACCGGTGTTGAAAAAAATTTTTTTTTTTTTTTGGCACTTTGAGCACTGAAAGCTGAGTGCCTATCAGGCCTATTTTATTTGAGAGAAGGCAGACTCTATGGCTGATATCTCCAAAACTTGGCAACTCACATCAAAACTATTTAGATGGATAAATAGCACTACAGGCCAGAGGGAAAAATACGTATTTTTGATTTTTGGCATGAATTGTCCCTTTAATTCCTGACTCTGGAAATCGTGACCATGAAAACTGAGCAAAGTGATCAAACTCTATCACTGATGAAGCCCTTGAAGTGAACCTTGAGTTAATATTTTCTTGTCAAACTTAGAACAGCTATTAAAAGTTACTGAAGCTGCCTCATTAGAAGATAATAGAAAACAGATAATAATGGAAAGTCCACTTAAATGAAAAGGGTCTTGTCAGTCCCTAAGTCCTTTTTTTGTCTCCTTGGAGCAACTACTGCAGAGTCAAACAACTTTCATATTTTATTGACTTTGGAGGCCCCCGTGAACAAAAGCGCTTTTGTTGTGTAGTAGTTGTGTAGTGTTTCAACCGCAATAACCACAAAATATGCGGTCAAAAATAAAATGATCTCAGTAAAAATCTCCTCCTTCTTCATTTGAACTGGCTAACATACTACTCATTGTAACTTGGCCCGTGAAAACAGAAACACAGGCGTGTTTCATCTGATTTGAAGGAGAAGCCGACCCACTGGGAGGCTTTAAAAAATAACTGCAGAAATAGCCAATCTTCTCACAGATGATCTTGTTAATTTTTGAGGCATCGGTAATAAATATTTCATAACCAGTTCAAAACTCCTTGTAGCTTTCAGTTGCAGCCACAACCCTGAGCTACTAAAAACCATTAAGTGGCCACTGTGGTCAACACAAAATGGTCACAAAATATCAGCTTATCTATGTAACAAAAGTATCTGAGGTGTTTGCATCATGTGATTGAAAAGCCATTTTGACATAATAATGGGAAAACACCATCTGCAGCTGTGAGTTTCATTTAGGATCCCTCATTGTTAAGCACAATGACAAGAAGCAATTCAAAGAAATCTTAGATAGAGGAATTAAAGGATGAGCTTTGGTAAGCCACAATGACGTGAAGGTTGTGACTGCACATAATTGCCTCTGTCTAAATGTTCATTTATTGCTGCTGCTGATGGATTTAAAATATAATAAAGCAAATATGACTTCTGGTCGGAGAAATAAATAAGACAGTTACAAATTTCCCACTGCCATAATTAGACAACAAGCTTCAATTTGAATTCATTACACTCCAAATAAAATCAAATTTCCCCTTCCAAATGGGCTTTTTCTTATTTAGGCACGGCACGTCGGTTGAAAGATTGTTTTTGGACAGGTATTATAGTGGCGCGGTCTCAAGTGACACCGTAGGTTAATTTCCTTGGTTTATTAGTTTTACAGGAGCTGGGAAATGTTTCGTCTGACCCCGTTCTGGAGGGGGATCTCGTTGCGGATCTGTATCCTATGTGTTCTGTGGCAGATGTTCTCTCCCCTGCACATATGGTATGCAGTCAACTAAAAAAGACTAAAGTAGATGTCCACTCGCTGTTTGCTGCTCTGTATGCTCAGGAGATCGTGTTGGAAATGACAAGACGTTTTGGTGTGTGTGTGTGTGTGTGTGTGCTTTAATACTTCTACTAGTGCCATTGCCTAGCAACACTTTGCATCCATATGTTTGAAGCTGTGAAAGTCACGTAAACACAAATAAGTTAGCATATGGTAGCAGTATTAAATTATTTGGGAGCCTGTGTTTGCACATTTTGTGTCTTTGGAGACATTTAACACTACAGAAGACATTTAATAGATGATCTAACTCTATTAAGCTTGAAATCTGCATGTGTTAATATCTTTATAACGGCCGTCTGACCCTGAATTGTGTTTGGAATTGAACACGACCCTCTCCCTCTCCTGCTTTCAAAGCCCAGACAGGCCATCCAGCAGTCCACCACTCACCTGGGGGATGATGATCTCATTATTTTCACAAGGCCCTGTGCTGTAATGATAGAGAGGAGGGGGGGATATCTGTCCTGAAGGTGCTGCATAAAACCTAATCTGTGCTGCAGTTTTTACACGTTGCACTGCAGCCCTCTCAGACAGTCAGCTGAGGTTTTACATTTATCCTCACATTAGGCATGAATCAATACTCGCTAGCTTTCCAGACGTGAATCTGTGTTACGCTGATGAAATGTGTATCAGGAAAAGAACAATTGAATTATGCAATCTTGAGGGAATCAAATTCAATTCAGCTGGAAAAAAACAAAAAAAACGGACCATCTGCTTCATTCAGCATAGGAATTATATTGAATTAGTCATGCCGATGGATTTAAGGCTTTAAAAAGTCAAACTACATTTTGCGTGTACTGTTTTTGTTATTGCACTCAATGCGTTTGTGAGAATGAATTAAACCTGAATGAAATGTGTCAGACCAATCAGCAGGGAGTATTTATTTCATAGCGTTAGTCGCCACCTCGCAAAACCCTCTCAAGTTCCTGCCATTTCAGTTTTTGTCCCATCAGGTGTGCAGTGGGTTTATGTTGATTCAGCTCTTTTGAGTCGAGTGTTTTATCTTGCAAGCCAAACAAGTTTTAAGTCCTCAAACTTGCAATTTAAGTCATGTGACTCAAGTCCCCTACTTCTGATTATTATTTATTAAACCAATCTAGCATATGTAATTTTAACATTGTTTTTTTTTTTTTTGTGAGTGGTGAAAAAAGGGAGCTACATCATGTTTTATAATGACACCCTGTGCCTTGTAAATCTTACATGTCAGACCTTTCAATGGAAATGAATATTCAGTCATTATCTACTCACCCTCAGGCCGATTGAAGGTCTGGTTTAGTTTTTTAGTCCACAAAAAGCTGCTTTGTTTCACAGAAAAATCTCCAAAACAGTGGAAGTCAATGGTGACTAGTTTTCAACTGAGAAAAAAAAAACCCAACAACAACATAATATGCCTCCATCCTGCTCATCTGGTGTAAGTCTCCTAAAGCCCCGACTTGCCAATTTGACTGGAAAGACATAATTTACACCATGTTTTTAGCCTAAATCTTCACTATAGATCCTTAGCTTGGAGCCACGTTCACGTGTGCGTGCTCACCATTCAACAGGGTTCTGTTCACCATTCACTTCCATTGTTTTGGAGCTTCTGCAACACTGTTTTTTTCCCTGTGAAACTCCAGCGGTGTTTTGTGGACTAAAAAACTAAACCTGACCTTCAATCGGCATGAGGGTGAGTAGAAAATGACTGAATTTTAATTTTTGGGTGAACTATCCCTTTAACTGTGAACAGTGTTGGGTATCAAACATCAAGTGTGAGCCAGGAGAACTATTGAGTATTGAAAGATCTTAAACCCAATGTAAGCAAAATGTTATTTGGACGTGTAAAGAATGTATACTTGTGTGCTTTAGTGTAGACCTGTAGAGTGGACCTGCTCCTCATTTTGAGATGAGAGTCAGGTGTTGTCAGTCCGCACTGTATTTTCCATTCCAGTGCACATCAGTGAAAATGTCAGTACTCATTGTCTTCATCCTCAAAAACACACACAACCAGCCCCACTCTTGGACACGACAACTCCCATGTATGCATACCCATGGACACAAATACTCCGATGCACATATACCGAATACCTTCATAGCACTCGATAAACTTAATTCTGCTATTTACATATGCAAAAACACTTTTCCTTCCCACTTACATGATGATTTCTCACTTATGTGTGTGTATGTGTGTGTTGTGTTCATGCCACATGCCAATAAGCTACATGATGAGTGGCCTTAAAGGGGTAGGAAAGATGTTTACCAGCTAGCTGATGCAGATAAGTGTCATATGCTACACTCTAAGAAATAAAGGGGCTAACTAGAACCAAAAAGGGTTCTCTGGCTGGTCCCCATAGGAGAACCCTTTTTTGGTTCTTTGGCGAACCTTTCATAAGGGTTCAACTAGGATCATTTTCAGAGGTTTCGACCTAGAACCCAACATAAAGGTTTACACCCAGAACTATCTGTGAAAGGTTTTACCCAAAAGGAGAACCCCTCTACGGTGTAATGGTTCAACCCAGAACCTTCTCTGGGGTTCTATCTCACCTTCTAAGGAGGTTCTACCAACAACCCTTTGATATTCCAAGGGTTTCATCTAGAATCTACCAAGGGGTTTCTAGCAAGAACCCATTTATACTCCAAGGGTTTTATCTTGAACAAATCCAGGGGTTTCTTCCAAGAACCCTTTCGTGTTTTAAGGGTTTAATCTAGAACCCACCCTGGAGATCTAGTGAGATCCCTTTTATATTCCAAGGGTTTTATCAAGAACCCATCCAACCTCACATGGGGTTCTAAAGGAGAACCTTTCTATGGTGTTATGGTTCCACCCAGAAACCCCTCTGGGGTTCTAGCCACATTTTTGCCACCTTCTAAGGATGCTAACAAGAATCCACCCAGGGGGTTCTGGTGAGAACCCATTTATATTCCAAGGGTTTCATCTAGAACCCACCCATGGGGTGCTAGCAAGAACCCATTTATATTCCAAGGCTTTTATCCAGAACCCTCCCATCATGTTCGCCTGAGAACCTTTTTATATTATGGTACAAAGAACCCCTGATCAAAGTGTTCTTAAAGGATTTCAACAATCCTTAAAGTACTTTTTCTTTCAAAAAAGGGTTCTTTGATTGAAAAGTGTTCTTAATCGAACCCTTAGTCTTACAAAGAACCCTTGACAAACCCTTTCTTCAAAAAGGGGTTCTTCAGAAGCAAACAGTCCTGGGTTGAACATTAGCCTTTCAGGAGGAACCCATTTGGAACCCTTATTTCCAAGAGTGTATACAAAGAAACTGCAAAGTACTGTAGTTTACATATTAATGTGAAAACAGAGAACATACTGTGCAGTCAGTAAATGCACAAAATTGTCCAGCAACATACTACTTTATTGCCTCTGTCTGATGTTTTTTTTTGTCTAATTTCTTCAGCCTCTCACTGCCCTTCTTTGTGTCTCTCTCCTTCCCTGTCATCCTTTACATTACTGCTGTGGCGTTATTCACGGGGACAGGGGGAACAGGGCAGAGTAAATCAGCCAGGAGGAGGTCGGCCTCGCTCGGTGTCCGGCATCGCCTGTAATATCCTTGCCGGGTGCTGATTTGCATGATTACACAGCTTCCGCCAGACAGCCAGCGCTTCATTTCTCACCTCAAACGCACACAGGGTGATTACGAGAATGTGACTGAAGCCACACACACATGAACGCGGGCGTAAACACCTACACTGGGACACACAAATACTGTACATCACGGTAATGCCATCTGACACTGTTTGCAGCTGAGCGGTGGCAAGGATGATGACACACCCGGCACACATACAGATGCACTGTCTCAGTGCTTCGAAAGCTTGTGCTTTAGGACGCTTAAATCTTCAAGCTATAGCTGCTTTTGGCCAAATTGTCAATTAGCATAAGAGCCTACCATGTTAAACCTTACCTATCACGGATCTGTCTCTATAATCTCACTGCTGTGCAAGCATAAAAGACGGCGCTGCTGGCCACGGAGCATCAGTGGACAGGTACATGACTGATCTCTGTACAAGGAAAGAGGGGCGATCAATACAGAGCTATTGAAGCTCTGGATCGATGAAAGGCCAAAGGATTCACAATGCAGAGGCCACCTCCCAACACCCTCCCATCGCTTCATGGTGTGAGAGCAGTGCATTAAAGCTTGTAAAATGCGAGAGTAGATGTGTGCGTGTTTGACAGAGAAAGAAAAAGTGAGCTTCGCTCGCAGCATCTGCAGAGATGCATGCCTGAATATCCCCTATATGAGCATTCACATGTGCATTTTACTGTCTCGGAGATGCCAGGACACCTTTGTGAGCGCAGCATGGATCAATAGCTGCTGAGCAAATTTATTGCACAGGCAGCACCTCGGCCTGGGAGACTTGCGATCTGCCAGGAATTACAGGTTCTGTGGGAGATTTACACCTTTAGGTTACTTAGTGCTAAACACGCCTGTGACATTGTGTAGCATCCCTCCAGGATTTCGCAGGCTTTTTTTTTTGGAGGATTGTTGCAGTCTGAAATACCTGATTTCACAACAGCTTTTGCAAAAAACTGTGATGCATGTGGATGCAAGTGAAAATGGGAAAAAAAAGGTGTTTTTTCTTTTTGTATAATTCATTAAAAATCAATGGGAACTTGTTCAGGTTTACAAAAAAATCTAACAAAATATACTATATTTGTAAATGAAGAAGCGCACTTGGGGGTATTGTAGAAAGAATTTTTTTTTTTTAGCTCAAACTCAGTCAAAACAGCAAGGATGAAATTATAAAATATAAAAGTGCACAGATCATTAGCAAATGTCAATAAAAATGAAAACCTTGTGTTCTTTTGAGTACCTGTGGGGAAAAAAGAAGTAAATATTCAAACATTGAGCCGGTTCTTTGAAACATTTGATTAGTCAAATTTGCAGAAAAAAGTTGCGGTGATTGGACGAAATTACAAGGTTGTGCAGAATTCACGGTGATTGGCTAAATTTGCGTTAATTTTTTGCGACACCAGCATCGCAACTTTCTGTGTTGTCTGTGTAATATAAGCAATGCAGTGCCGGCATGTTATAGGCTTGGATTAATAGATCCCTTTTCTATTGGAAACATTTCAAGCATTAGGTGGAGGCAAAACAGTTCTATAAACACATTGTCTAATGCTAGCTTGCAAGCTTTGTTGGCTTGTTTCTTAACAAGAAAATGTGAGCTCTTCTGAATATATACAGTGTCACTTCAAAAAGTTCACATTTCCCAACGGGAGCTGATTGGCCGACCTGTGGACGCTCACTCAATGGATGGATCATCTATCTACTGCAGGCTGGGTGATGAAATTAATATACTGACGACTGGCTGATCCCATTGCCTGCTGTTTAGGGTGATTTGTGTCATTTTATCAGTGACAGACGCTACTCTGTGACACACTCAGCGGCACAGTACACTCCCACTGAGCCAGAGGACAAGTGACAGGAAACACCCTGTGGAGCCAGATTATTTTCACATCTAACACGGTGAATTAAGGATTTTTTTTTGTATTTTTTTTTTGTAAGGTCATTGTTATAACAGTAGAAAATCCGAACGAGATGGTTCTGGTGAGTTTTATTTTGTTTCTGTTTGTCAAGTTGTGTTTTTGACTGACTTAACAAAGCAGTTAACGCTTGTCCTTAGTTTGGTAAAAGAGAGAAACTTGAAATCAGAGGGTGATTGATTTTTTTTTTTTTTTGCTCTTTTATAAGTAAAACACATATAAGAATATTTCCTTTTGTGACGAGTTGTAAGTTCATTTTGTTTACCTCCCAGCAGTCATGCTCAGCAAATCTTTAGACAGATGACATTATCCACACCTACAACAGACAATACTTTAACATTTACTAATATGACGCACTACACACAAGCACTTATGATGATCGCCTCAGTTGAATCCTTTCATCTAGTTTAGTTATTTTCATGTTTTTTGAGCGGCAGTGGCACCTGGTATGTGATAAAACGTCAATTTTGAACCATTACCTCTTCAATTCTGGCACCAACAACACAGCAAGATGGCATTTCCACTCGGTTATATGATGTGACCTACTACTCTGTTTGCCTCCATTTTTTTTCCTTTATTTGCTTCCAGCTAACACCATGACATAATCGTGACGGCGCTAAAAGGGTCTATAAGGCCTTTGTTGATTTTTCCAGTGAGGATAAGCCATATTAATGCACAAATAACTGGATCACTAAGAGGCAGATCGCTGCAAGTCAAGTGTTCGCTTTGATTTAAAGGTGATTTGAGATGCAGAGAAGTGTTTGTGTTCACACCATCACACGCGCACCCGTGTGTTTGTCTGCAACATCCCATGTCAGCAGATGCTGTTTGGGCCCCCCTGCCTTCCATGAACGCCGACTCGTTCTTTGAAATCACCAAGGCGCAAAACCCTGCTTCACTCTGCTTCTATTCAAGCCGCTGTTCCGCTTTGAAGTCCAACACGAGGCTTTTTATCTTGTTATCTTGTTATTTCATTGTATTCCCCTGCGCAATGCCATGCAACATCCCGAGGGGTACAACAAATACCCAGGGCCCTCCCTCTCATCCATAACACACAGCCGACAATGACGGCGGGAGAGAAGGGGAGAAGAAAAAGGTCCGTTTTGTGTTTGAACTAGAACAGAAGGGAATTTACAGTTGACCATATACTATAATGACGAGCCTAATTAATCAGATACATAATTCATGGGATGGAGAAGTGTGCTATGAAAGAGAAAGGGGTGGGTGAGAGAGAGGGCAAGACTGCACCATCAGCGTTTTCCTGGAGAGGAAAAGATAGAGGAGAACGCCGGACTGTCTGTTTGTTTTGAGCAAACACGCTGTGTATGTGCTTGACCAACACTCCAACCGAAATGCCATTATGGGCCAAGCATACGTTTGAATAATGAAATGAAAAACATTTGTCAAGAGCTTTACTTTGACCTAATGCGACAAAAGACGGAGCCTCCCATTTTCTTACTTTAAGAGTGCAAACACAGCGAGGTGCAGCGTGAGCTTCAGTGCAAGTTCATCAAAAATTAAAACGCACAACTTTTCTCCAGTATGGTGGCGTTCCTTAAATACAATCCAGTGATCAGCCATGTGACTGATAGAACTAAAAAAAATTAAAAAATTAAACTGTATATTAAATACATGGAAATCCTGTTTAATATAAATTATGGTTGAAGCGCATTATTTCCCCCCACCCCACTTTTCCCCTGGCTCAAGGAAGCTCAGGCAGGCTGCAGGAACACCACAGGAGTGCAGGATGACCACAGTATTATAATTTGACAATAATAAGTCCTTCACTGTAAGCTGATTAGCAGTTTATAACTGTCAGTTGTCTGTCATCTGCCTTCTGCCTGCCGGACTCCATTAACATATTGCTCGATTCAAAAGTTATAAACATCTACTCCTTTTGAAAGATTGGTAATGATTTAAAATGACCCATCAACAGACACTTATTCATTTGGCAAACATTCGGCATTAATTTGAACTCTAATGTGTGAAATGGGCAAACAATAACACAAGTTACAGGCCGGAATAGAAATTCCAAAGGAGGATAATGCAGCCGTAGTTGTTATCGGAGAAGCCAATATTTCAACTCAGCATATTTCCTTAATCTCTGATGATTTATTACAGTTAACAGTGAACTCTGTACAAGCCTGAAGAGGCTTCGTTCCCACCTTGCACAGTTTGTACTTGTACTAACTTGTGCTAAACAAATAAACTAAACTAAACTAAACTTAACTTATTACAGATTTCTCCATTAACCCATCAAATGTTGAATGACCCCAAACTGATTTCAAAGTCAATTTGTGCTTGACCTTAAAGGGTTAGTTTGGATTTTTTTGAAGTTGGGCCGTACGAGGTGCGTATCCATGGGGGTTCAGGTTTAGCAACAAAACATATTTAGCCACCTAAAAAAGGCCTGCCTAAAAAAAAATCATCATCAGTTCAAGCGTATGCTGGGTTTAGAATATTTGCAACGCTTTACCTTGCCGTTAGACAGCTTTTTCCGAAGGTGAAACCAAAACTGTAAAAGCCAAATATTGCCTTCTCAAAAGCCACCAGGCTCCATTGGCAAAAGCAGTAATTTTACCTCACAGAACACTGGAATTGCTCATCTGCTGCTTTGAGCGGTTAGAGTTTTGTTTGTGTTACTGAGTGACATTGGGGAACCCCAAAAAACCCTTTAAAACACAAATGTCACACAGTAACACAAACAAACTGACTGACCAAGGCAGCAGAAGACGAGAAACTCCAGTGTTCTGCAAAGTAAAATGACTGTTTTTGCCAAAAGGAGTCTGGTGGCTTTGTTGAGAGCAATATTTGGCTTGTATAATAGCAATTTCCCGTCAGAAAACTGTGTCAGTTTTCATATTTTTATTTTCATTATTATCATATTATCATTGCTTATTTTCTGATGTTTCTTGTTTGTCTTTGTTTTGTTTTTTCCCCCCTTTTTTACACTTTCTTTTTCATTCTTGATATGTATTTTAAATAATCTCCAAAAAACGCAAATAAAAATAAAGAAAACTGTGTCTCACGGCAAGGTAAGGCTGTGAAAAAAATCTGTTATTTGAAAACAAATATAATCCACTTAACTTAAAAAAAAAAAGGCTTTGAGTGTAAATCCTCATTTAACCCCGAAGATAACAAAAACTTTATGGTGATTAAGGCTGTATAATCAATATGTAATTAAAGTCTCTAAAAACTACTTCTTAGACAATAAAAGCACAAAGTAATAATGATCAATAGAGCATCTTTAGGTCTGAGATCAATGTTGCTTCCACGTTGAATCGATCTGGTGGCAATCGACAGGGTCAATATCAATGAACCTGGAGAACAACAATCGCCCATGACTGACAAAGATTAAAAAAAGAGCATGATAGATTCAACTTGTAAAGAGACGCCTTTGTGTGCCACTGTATGAGATCAATAAGTAAATAGAGGGGACGTTAAGCGTCCCGTAATGACGCTGGTGCTCATCGCGGGGCTAAAAAGTCACCTTTGTTGCCGTTGCGGCTCAAATGAAGCGCACGTTTGTTTTGGTGGCCCTTGTTATCTTCGGCTTTACATGGAAAAGGCGAGACATTCAAATGGTCAACGAAAACAACAATCTTCTATAATGATGCTCTTTTCACTGCTTTACATCAGTCAGCCAGACTTGGGTGGTAATTGTCATTTGTTCTGCTCCAGCTCTCCTCCAGGTTTCTCTCCTCCTGCTGACTGTGTGGTGAGACACAAAGGCAGGTCTGTTAGCTCTGTGTGTGGAATTATTTTCATTTCACCTGCTGCATATCTGAGTGCGCTGCGCGACCATCGGTTGTTATGGTACAAATTAGGCAAGGTCAGCTTGAGCCGTCACCATGGAGACAAGGTTACACCAGGGGATGATTGCCTTGTATCCCAAAAATGTGTGTGTGTGTGTGTGTGGCAGTGAGTGTTTTCTTTACGAGGTGAAATAGATTTCACCCACATATCAGATCCAGCAATTTACCCACAAACAGTCTCGGTCTGCTTTCCACATCACTTATCCACCTCCTACAAGTCTCTCTTACTGACTCCTACTACAGTATGTTAATGACTTTACTGTGTGCTGGCACGAGTTACTTTAAAAATGACCTGTTAAAAAATATCAGTAACCTAATCCAAGTAGTACGATATTAAAGTGAGGGGCAGAAGTAACTAATTACAAATATTCAAATTTCTGTAATGAAGAAGATTTTTGGGCACTTGTACTTTTATGAGTAGATTTTCAAGTATGTACTTTCACTTGTGCTTAGGTATTCACTACAAGATGTAATCTACTTAGTTACTTTTAAAATCATAACTGAGTGCCGAGTGCAATTTGAATTAATATCCAAACCTTTGATCTGCATTTTAGCAGCCAAATCAGGTGATCCGGTCACAAACGGGCCAATGAAAACCAGGACATGTGGACGACATACAAAACAAAACACTGAGGCAGCACGCTTTTGGAGTAAGGATGTTAATCATTAATCATTTAAAGGCATAGTTAGCGATATAATCCGACGCACTTTTAGTCAAAATCACTATATTTCTCCTCACTATCCGCAAGCTGTCACTTCTGAGAGCATGCTAGAAAAAAATCCGGTTTCAATACACAGCCTGGGCTCTGAATTTCAGCAGGTAAATCTGTGGCTCGGACCGAGCCACTAAAACATGGGTCCACCCCCTCACGACCGGGGGGGCTGGTTCATACTCGTGCACAGGTCAGACATAGGGGGGAGGGGGAGTAGTAGGTTGCGTAGCGTGCGCAGTTAGAGTAAGAGAGAGACACGGTATATCAGGTGCAGATATTTTGCATTCGCCATGGCTGAAAAACAGCCCAAGAGAAAACGGTC